>WBMY01017869.1:53836-91467 GCA_013397315.1 Donacobius atricapilla | reverse complement strand
TTTATATACAATAATATATTTTTTATATAATATTAGATAATAATTTCAAATGCCTGTTAAGTACAATACAACTAGAAAAGGGATACTGTTTTTTTAAAGGTGAAGGATTTTGACATATCTCCCACAGATTTATTGTAGTGTCTATATCTGGGAACTTGTCTCCAAAGCCAGTGGGGAATTTTGCTTAAAAATGGAAAGCACAGTATGTCTCTTAGCTGTGTAAAGATCATATCATTTTTATCCACTGTTATCTTTTTTCATGCAGTTAGTGGTAGATGCTTTGTTATTTTGTCATTACCGAAGGAAAATTGGATGCGCTGTATTTTCTATGATATAATGCAAGATATATTGCATACTAGAGTAAATTATTTTAATAAATAGTACATAATTAGAATAAATTTAGTTTTGAATTTTTTTTAACTCCAGAAATTTGGGGTCTCACTTGAGCAGTCATTGTACACGGATTTTGGATACATAGCTCATAGTAAGTACTTCTTTAGATACGTGTGCATATGCTCACATTCTTCCTCATTGTCTTTTTATATTATTCAATAAGTCTCAGTCTGACTACTGGAAATACTCCCCTTCTTCCACAATTTCCACTATGCCACAGGCCCCACAAACACAATGATGAAAAAAAGTCCAAGGACAAAACATGACCATACTTAGACCTAAGTACAATAATCACTTTCTCGTTGGGGTTTGGTTTGGGATTTTTTAATGGGGTGGGATAAAGGTTGAGTACTTGCAGCACCCATAGTAAAAAAGAGATGGAATAGGTAAGAAAAGGAGTGAGCACAGCAGGTGATGTCACCTCTCTAGATGTCTACAGATTCCCTCACAGTACTTGGGAGACTGGTACAAATACTTCCAACTCTGGTTCATTAGAGACCTATCTTCTTCACTAAAATAATTTCATTTAGTTAGTAATGTGCACAGTAAAAATATCAGAAACTCCTGGAAGAAAAGGCAGAGGTAAAGCAACAGAACCTCAAGCATGCTGGTATCTGAGAGAGCATTATGTTGTTCAGGCTTTCCTCTCCTGACAGATGATATTTTGTGGTTGCAGACAAAAACTTCTGCATGTAACATTTTGAGACGGTTTATGACTAAAATCAGTTATGTCAGGTAATGTATACAGCCCCCAGTACTGCATACTGACCACTTTTAAATTCTGAATGCATTTCTTCTCCTACCTCTCCGTGAAACATCTATGTTTTATTTTTCACACTCACAGGAAACTGAACTGAGACCACAGCAGGGAAGGTGTTTAGGGCTCAGATCTTTAGATAGCTTGCTATCTAAAACACTAAGTAAACTGGTGGTACAAATATATCAGACATTTATGAAAATTCCACTAATATATATGTGTCTTTATGTGCTCAATTAGCTTTGAAAAATTAGCCTTAGATGCCTGTGTAATACAAGGAGATTACAACAAAGTTGGGAATCAAATCCAAATATTAGATTAAGTTCCTTAATCACTAGAAAATCCTTCACTTTTGACCTAAAAATCTATTTAATTCTACACCTTGGCTTAAGGAAAACCTAATGTGAGGCATTTTGTGCAGACTTACATGAATGTTTATCTTTAGCAGCAGGGAACTAGAAAGGATAATTATTTCTTTTTTTTTTTCATAAATTTGTAAACATTTAAAATAGACTATGAACAAAATCTCTGTCCATGTTTTCCAAAGATATAGTCTGTTTATCCATTTAACAGAGTATTTTTTATAGACGCTACTATGAATATGTGACTAGTTCATATCTTCTCAGTCCCCCCTAATGAGCATTCCTGTGCTCTACCTTTTAATATTCCTTGTGCTCGCTTTGCCAGCGGGCATTCAATGCTGCAAATTGAAACACATTGGTAATCCATTTCACTTGCAGGTTCGGGCCATTTCCTCTGCATGGAGCAGTGAATGAGCTGCTGATCTAACTGAGAGCATCAATGTCTATGTAAGCGAAATAAATTAATGCATTGAACATGCCTGTAGTCTGTATTTGTGAGCACAGATTCCTGTGAGCAATTAACTACTCTAATTCTGGATGTGCTAACCTATAAGAAAATACAGGCAAGGTCACTCAGTGCTGTACTCGTCAGCTTCTCTGAACAAAATTTTCTGGGACAATAAACACATATTTTAGTTTTGTTTCTGTCTTATGTTGTTTTCCTCACATGGAGTTGGGGAAAAGAGAAAACATAAAAATATGATATTCAAATGGGAAGAGATAAAAAATCAAGCACAATATTTCACAGTGTAGTTTCTTTACTGAATGAGAGTAGTTAGGAAAGGATTTGATGTGTTTTAAATATCTCTATGTATTTTCCCATGGTTTCATTTTTGACCAAACATCAAATACAAATTGACAGAGAAGTAAATGAGTACTCTAATTCTTGACATACATAAGCAAAGCTTCAGGAAGTCCTTCCAGTACTTAGAGGTATGTATGGAACTTCCCCCATCATTATTCCAACTGATTATTCCAAATCAACTAGTACAAATAAGTTTGTTTAGATTTTTCTTAAATTTCAGTACAGAGAGGTGAAATTACAGCTTTTTTTACAGCGTAGTGGTTTATGACAGATTTCACAAAATCCTTCTTTTAGTCTCAAATGTAGCAAATACAAATGCTAGGTTGATCAAAGCTGATAATACCCTATAGAGTTCTTTCTGAGGAATTTACCTCAAATTTCCATGACTTTGTGACAATGTTCTGTTACTTGCTAACACACCATTTTCTCTCAATAGCCTTTCTTCCACATTCTTTGGTCCTTAGTTTTATTTTTATGTTAAAAGGCTTAATTCAAGACAGATTTTTGCCTTTTTTTTTTTTTTCCCCAGTGAGTTACTTTAATAGCAAAAAGACGCTGCAGATATCTGAAATTGGTAAAAGATAATTACAAGGTATTTAATAAACATTTTCCTTTAAGCATGATATATATTCAGATTGTCTTTTTATTTTCAATGTTACTTTAAAAACAATTTTAAAATTGCAAGACTGTGAAAAAGTTGACAGTCTATAACACAAACATATTAAACTACAGGTGTTTGCCTTGCCACAAATATTGGCTCTAGATTCTGACACTGACATTGATGAGTTCTGTATATTGACAGCTTAAGACAAAAGAACGAAACACAGACAAATAATTTGCTAGACTTGAGTCCCTTGGCAGCAGAATATTTGACAACCCTAATTATCTTGACTTGTCTACAAGCTTAGATAGGCTGTAATATTTTACTAGTTTGCCAAAACTTAGGCTGTAAAGAATGTGAATCTGGTTTCTTGGGGGAAAGATTGTCATTGCCTACATAGTATTACTTGAAAAATATTGAAAACATCTTACTTAATATAAAACTTGCAATTTTTTTTCTAAATAAGTTTGAAATGAAATTAGATGACTGCTTAACTTAAATGGCCTTTTCAGAGGGAGATATTTATAAAAAACCGTAGATATTAAGATTCTAACCTAACTCAGAGGGCATAAATGTAGGTGCCACAAATCCTGTGGTTTTTATCAGCTTGTCCAGGAACAGGTTCTCAAACAGAAAAGGAACTCCATGAATGGGTAGTTATACTTATGTCCTTATGAGTATTTTCTGAGGATCCATCGAAAACCAGTAATAGGTCCTGACATGCTAAGGGAAGCTTAAAGTGACTAAATCCTAGGCAAAAAAAAGAAGTCAGCAAATTAAGTGGGCTCAAATCACAATGTGCTGCATGACCTTAAAGACAGACATGAAGAACCAAACAGAAAAATAAAAAAAAATAAAATAAGGAAAAATAAATGTCTGCCTAATGAAGATTTATGATTATTAATATATATTTAAACAAAAAAATCCACTTAAACTATGTAGTAAGACAGATGAGCACAGATGAAACTAATATCAAAAACCAAATGATGAAGAACACAAAGAATACATTAAATTAGCTACATTTCATGTTTACTATACTATTCTCTGGGAAAACTGGTACCCTTTGCTGTTTCTATAGCCTTAATATGATCCTTGATCATGGACAAGTGGTTAAGATAACTGTGATTGATTTGTTTTTTACATATATTCTCACTTTAGTAATTAAACAACCCAGGTATTACTGTTTTTTCCACCTGATATTTAAATAGTTAAATAACTGTGTCAATGACACAACACAGTTTTCATACAGTTTGTGTATGATAACAAAAAAAATTGTTGTAAATAAAAAAATCTAGGATGCTAGTAATTTCAATAATTTTTGCCTTGCTGATAATGTTTTTATGATATTTTTTTAATGAATAAATTTTTTTCTTTTCTTTTTTCCCCCAGATGGATCAGTTGCTTTGATTAGGACTCATCGAGCCAGGCACAAATGTCAAGACCTGATATTCTCAAGTCTTCTTTTTTAAATGAAGCACTTACAGAATGCAATCCATATGATCCTAAAATAAGCATCTAATATTAGTCAAATTAAAAATCCTAAAACTCTATATTTTTTTCTTCTTTATCATCAAAGGTATCTTAAAATGATCAGCTCAGAGCTTCAATCTAACCTGCAACTATAGTGCAATCATAGAATGATTAAGGTTGGAAAAGACCTTTAAGATCAAGTACAACCATCAACTCAGTGCCACCACGATGTTCACCACCAAACCATGTCCTCAAGTGCCATACTTATACATTTTCTGAACACTTCCAGGGATGTTAACTCCAATCTGGGCAATCTGTTCCAAATCTTTAGAACTCCTTGTGTGATTTTTTCCCCCCAAATACCTAATCTAAACATTTCCTGGCACAACTTGAACCTCCATCTCGCTACAAGCTCCTTTAAGGGCATTGTAGAGAGTGTATGGTTTCCCCTGAGCCTCCCTTTCTCCACACTAAACATCCCCAGGTCCCTTAGCCGTTCATCATAAGACTTGGGCCCCAGATGCTTCACCAGCTTGGTTGCCCTTCTCTGGACAGGCTCCAGCACCTCAAAGTCGTTCTTGACTTGGGGGGTGCTGAACTGAACACAGGATTTGAAGTGAAGCCTCACCAGGGTGAGTACAGAGGGGCAATCACTACCCTGGTCCTGCTGGCCACCCTGTTTGTGATAGGACCAAGATGCCATTGCCCTGCTCAGCCATCTGAGCACACACGCTGGCTCAGGTTCAGCTGACTGTCAATAAGCACTGCCAGGTCCCTTTTCCTCTCGGCAGCTTTCCAGCCACGCATCCTGCAGCCTGTAGCTATGCATGGGGTTGTGATCCAAGTGCAGAACCTGACACTTTGCTGGTGTTGGGCTGCTTAATGCAAAACAAAGACTGTCTGTGAAAGTCTTCAGTTTTGTCTGTGTATTCACTACACAGATAATTCTTGAGCTTTTTTAAATGACTAAATCTTCACTTTTCAAGTATCATTCACCTATGTCTGGGTACCTACAGTACAAGGTGTTGTGTTGTATTTAGTGTTGGATATACTGCGCTAATTGTTTTTATTTTGGCAATAACTGATCTGATCTGCAAGATGATCTGCAGTTTAATCTGATCACAATATCTTTTTCATAATTGATATTGTGGGGGTTTAAATATTCTTAATGCTTCTTTGTATTCTAAATTGAACCAAAAACTAGTTACCTGACTGCAAAATTTGAAGATAACAAAAATTGGAACTGGCTGACAAAATTAATGCAAATATTAAACCACAACTTTTAAAAATTATTTTGGATATTCAGCTATGGCATCTAATTAAATTACTCCTTTGTCTCTTCAATATAATGGTTTGTATCTGAAGTAGATCCAAACACTTAAAATGAAGCATCTAAGATTTCACATTGCACAGATTATTTAGGTTTGTAAGTCAAGACCTTTGGATACTACCCGCTTATACAAAAAAATATAATGCTTAACTGTCTCAATCATTTATGGGTTTTACAGCCCATAATCTAGAGGAAATAAAATTTGTGTTTCCATAGTGTTGATTAGCAGTAGCTAATGAGGTAGAGTTTCCAGAAATTAACCTTCAGGCAAGACAATAGCTAGTGAACATTATTTGCTTGCTTTACAATTAATTTTCATTGTAAAAAACAGCTGTGTCTAGGAACATCTGTTTCACAGGTACATTTTATTTTCAGGCACATGGTGTGATTCTTGGGGGTGTCCCATGCAGGGCCAGGAGCTGGACTTCAATAATCTTTGTTGGTCCCTCACAACTCAGCATATTCTGTGGTTCTACTATAAATTGTTTCAATTTTGTGAATGACTTGTTGAAAACAAAACATATATTAACCTAATGAAGTGCAAAATACTGTCTTCAGTAAGAGGTTGACCTTGACTGGCTGGCAGATAGACATCCTGATGCTCTCTCAATCCCCCTCCTCAACAGGAAAGAGAGAAAATAAAATACAAGATCTTGTGGGTCAAGAGAAAGATAGCCACTGAGGGAGGTGGTATCATGGAACATCCATATGCTGAAGGACTGTGAAGGGGACCCACACTAGAACGGAAAAAGTACAAGGAGAAAGGAGTGGCAGAGAGGAAGGTTTGTTGACGATGAATGATGAACATTCATTCCCAGAGGACGAGCAAATGAGTTGGGTATAAAGGAGTCAACTTGAGTCTGGGGATAAAGGGTATTGCAGGATGTGGGGAAGGCATCCAGAGGTTTGTATTTTTTTCTTTTTTTTTTTTTTCTTTACCCAAATGTTTATTTGTTGGCAGTAAATTAAATTATTTATTTCCAAAGTTAAGTCTGTTTTTCCTGTGTCAGCAGTTGGTAAGCAACCTCAGTGTCTTTATCTGAAATCAGTAGCTTTTTTCATCTTCTTTTCTTCCCCTGTACTATTGAGAAGGGGAATGAGAGACAATATGGGTAGATGCCTAGCAGCTGGCAAAGGTCAACCCACTACACTTACTTGTGAGTACAAATATACTTTTTTGTGGTGCTTGATGGGCTTAAACAACACATACGAAAATCAGGTGAAAGCATTTGGTAAGAATTTTTCAGTCTGAAAAGTACAAATATGTGGCTGCTGGCTGTGAGATGATTTCTAGAACTTTCTTATAACAAATATCCTCAGACAGACTGAGAATGTTTATCAATGAAGTTTTAGCTTGATGTTAATTTCCCATACCCAAGCACTGTTTCCCAGTCTCAACAATCTGTGCAATGTTTGCTTTCCTTTAAAACATTGAAGCTTATATATTTCCACTGAAGTAAGTTAACTATCACAGATGTGAGGATAAAAACGGTTTCTAAATAACAAAAATAATGAGGAAGAAAAAATAATGTACTTATGAATATTTCTTTTTTGTCTTTTCACTGAAAGAAAAAAATAGTTAAATCAAATCCAACAACTCAGTTAAAAAGTTACATATCCACTACTTAAATACTTACAGAACTATTTCCTAAGTGGAAAGAAATCAGAAAGCAAACCAGAAAGCCATAGTTCAAAACCAGATCCAAATGAATGAGTTTTCTTATTAATGTTACTGAAAAAAGAACACAAGCTTTTGCAAGATTTGAAAACCTTTAAAAGTAATTTTTTGGCATCTGTAGCAGTGTTTCAATTACTGTGTGAAAATCTGGCAATCTTCTTTTTTAAAAGCTTAAAAAGATCTCATATAACAGATCCAACCCATTCTAATTTTTGCAAACCCTAATGATTTCTGAGGTCCTAGCTAACTTAAGCTTATATAATATTTTTTTCCTCATAAGACACCTCGAAAAGATATTTTTGTAGTTATATTTTTATTGGCACTAAGCTCTGTCACGTAGAGATGCATTAATTTTACACTATGTGACAACTACTAATGTAGAGGTGATCACTTACAATAGGGAATTTAAAGTGCATATTCACTTTGAACTAAGTTTCTTAAATGAATATTTCATTCGAATGTCTCATTCTGAACAAATGAAATAATGATAGTTCTTGCAGTTCATTTAAGAGAAACAGAGTTTATTAGAGTTATCCAAAGATAGTAAAGGAATTAGAACCTATACCAAAAATGTTTTCAAAATAGTAAAAGTTGTTAGGAGATAGCAAACCATGATGGTTTTCACAAAGTGAAATGAGCATTGTGTCACAAATGACCAACACCTAGTTATTTACTGATATGCTAAGGGTAAGTAATGGTGCTGGAGAAACAAGTCTAGATAGTCAAAACTTCCTTGTATAGACTATTCAAATTATATTAACTAGAATCCATTTACTATAGCAATACTGAGTCCTTATACGCCATCTCCTGTGAGATGTTTCACCCCTCTGTACTCTATTCAAACCCAGTTAATATATATATGCTATGTTTATAGATGTTTATTATAGACATATATATATATTGCTTATAGATACATAGACTAGATATGTATGTGCATGTGTATTCATGTCTGCTTCGATGTGTCTCTGTGAGACAGGCTCAAATTTGCCCCCCCCCTTTTTTTTTTTTTTGGGGGGGGGGCAGGTAGAGGGCTGGTTTGAAACAAAGAAGAAAAAGAAATTTATCTACTTCAGAGTCCATACTCCCTGATCTCCATTCTGTATATTAGCCACTTGACAACTTCCAATTTCCAAGTGAGAATAAATATTTTATTTTGAAAAGAAATTTAAACCGAGATCCATATTTTTCTCCACTGAGTAGAAACTGGAGTGTTCTAGCACAATGACAGATGGCAAAACCAGCATCTGTGTACTCCTACCATAATTTGCAAATACAAAAGTGAAGAAAAAAATCAGAACTCATTATAAATTAGTCATTTTTTCCATTTTGTTTCTAGATGCTGGTTTAAGTAAAAAAAAAAAAAGAATAAATTTAAAATCATCTATAAAAGGGTAGTTATGCAAAAAAAAGACTAGTGTGTAATGAATTTGACTCTTCCTATACAGCACTGAGCTGATTGCAAAACAAGGACGCAATTTCATGCCTTTGCAGCTAACATTTCAAAAAAGGTGTAATTTGAATTTCACACTTGTCAGCAGTGATTATGATCTAGCTTAGCCTTTTCTTGGGTGAAAATGTTTTGCCACTGGATTCATCAGTTTGTTAAAGATTCTGTCCTTCTGACATTAACTTCAGTTTTGACAGTCACTTCTGATTAACTCTGGCCCATGAAAGTGTATTAGACATAACCCCATTTGTTTACCAGAGTGGTTATTTTCTGTTTATGTTCTCTCTTTCAAAGCAGAAATGGCACATAGATTTTCTTTTATAAGGAGGAAATCTTAAATCCTTACTTCTGACACTGTTTAAGTAACACCAGTCCAGTTGGACTACTTGTCATTCCCCGTTTTGCCAGCCTGAGTCAAGGTATAAGAACATACGTTATAACAACCATTTTCTTGCATTTTCCCTTTATATTTTTACTTTACATTATATTGCACTGTCCAGGTGTTTAAGCAACAATTGTATTTCATTTAAAACTAGTCAATGCAATTAATATTGCGTTTAGAAATGGAGAAGGAATTAATAACCTCAGAAAAACATGCAATGTTATTTGAAACCATGACAAATAAGCATCTATGATGGATCAATAGATAACACAAAATAAATGGGCATCTTTTCTGAAGTTACATATGAAATAGAGACGGGCTACCAGAGGCTTTAAAGTGACACTGTGAAGCTACATGGACCCAAATAAACAGCTGAATCCTGCTCTCCAGTATAACTATTTTAAGGTGACAATACCATACAGAGAAGTAATTTCATCAATCCTGAAGATAAAGCCCTCCATAAGGAATATATGAATATCATTCAGCTTTCATGAAAGCATTATTTCCTTTGTTAGCTTCAAAATAATAGTCATCAAATCAGCCAATTATTTTCATGGGGTTTANAATATTATATTAACATTACTGAATTTATCAACCAGATATATTATTTTAAAAGAAAGTAGTCAATTACTTTAGTAGATCCACTTTCCTTGGTCTAATTTTGATTTTTATTAATTGTACTGCTTTACTGTACAATTCATTCTCTCTATCCCTCTTTTTTTTGTTTTAATCAACTTGAATACTAGGTCTATATTTTTGCAGGTCATCTCCAAATTGGTCAATGCTCTGATTTTTTTTTTCCTAACACACATAAGCACTTTATTGTTATTACTTGTTGTGAGAGACTGGAAGGATTGCTGGCTTGAAACACTTTGGGTGCATGAGTGTGGGGGAAGTGACAGGCCAGGCCTTTCTCTGGTGAGGTGATGCCCTGCTCTGCACACCCCACACCCCCAGACCTGTACTCCGGCCCTGCAGTGGCCACCAGTCCCTGGCGCACCAGAGGCAATGCTCCACACCTGCCTCCAGAGCCCCTGTCCCATCTCCTGAGTGGCCAAATGACCAGAAGTCCCACCTGGGGGCAGAACTCAGGAAAACCAAAGGGTGCTTAAGCCAAAGCATGAGGTAAATACATTTCTTGACTGTGCATCCTCTTGGAATTTCTATCAGCTGAACACCCCTGAAACCAGGACTATTATTAGCTATACTTGTTCTTTTCTATATCTTTTTCATCCTCCTCTCTTCACTTTCTGCTTTTAACTTCCTCTTGGAATTTTGAATAAATTAAAACTGAATGGGCTTNGGTGTATTGTGGTGTTGAGGCTTGTTGTTGTTGTTGTTTTTAAAATTATAGATCATCTACCAAGAGCCTGACAATTATATTCTTTCTGGAGTCTGCAAATTTAAAAAAAACTCAAACAAATCATGAACCCCAAGAAGCCAAAACCTGATTAGAATAAAATTTTAATTCGTTCAATTACAATGTTCTGTTTGCAACTATATTTTCAGACTTCACAGTTTTAAGTCCACCAAGTGTTTACCATTTGATCTTGCATTTTGTAAGTCTCTTAAGTCAAATATATTATGGTATGTAGTAGANTGTACTCCGGCCCTGCAGTGGCCACCAGTCCCTGGCACACCAGAGGCGATGCTCCACACCTGCCTCTGGAGCCCCTATCCCAGCTCCTGAGTGGCCAAATGACCAGAAGTCCCACCTGGGGGCAGAACTCAGGAAAACCAAAGGGTGCTTAAGCCAAAGCATGAGGTAAATACATTTCTTGACTGTGCATCCTCTTGGAATTTCTATCAGCTGAACAACCCTGAAACCAGGACTATTATTAGCTATACTTGTTCTTTTCTATATCTTTTTCATCCTCCTCTCTTCACTTTCTGCTTTTAACTTCCTCTTGGAATTTTGAATAAATTAAAACTGAATGGGCTTGAAGTTTTGAATGGGCTAAATTAATGCTTTCTGAACTGCTTTATGTCAATTGAATGCTACTCTAAACTTTTGCCAAAGGTCTTTGATTTTCTGAAGTTTCCAGTGAAGTTTTTTGTTGTTTTGACCTCTTGAGAATATCTTGAAGGTATTTGTCCTGTGTGTCTAGCTCCGAGTACACGAACAACTCTAAGCCATGTTAAGAGTCCCATTATTGAGTCTGGGGCCTTACATCAGTATTGATTATGTTACTATATATATATATATATATATCTACCAATGGAGTAATGTTAGATGTAGGATATTATTCCAGCTGTTATTTTTAAGAAATCTTTCCCAAAAAATGCTATCTACAGCAACTTTTTCTCTCCATTTTTTTCCAAACACTAAATCCTAATTCTTACTGCTGTAAACTCTTATTTTTCCTCTTTTCTATTTGGTACTTTTATTGATATTTTTTACCATTTCTTAGGTTTTTTAAGTTTTGTACATTGAAGCGCTCTTGGGGGTCAAGGTGAGAGAAACCAAAAAATTGAGGTTTCATCAGTACATAAGAACAGAAATGAAATCTTACTAATTATATATAATTTTGATCATTTAAAAAGCATTTTTTGTACTTGGCCACCAAAATATTTTATATAAAATAAAACATATATTCTTCCAAAGGTCAGTATTAATCTAATATTTTCAAAGTTAGTTCCAACTGTGCCTAGAGAATTGTAGAATGCAGACTCTATAGTTTATAAAGGAACTGAAAAAAATAAACGCATCTGGGCTAAAAAGTCTTGCCTTTTCTTCTGTAAAAGAAAGTTGTTTAAGAATCTCCAAGTAAAAGATGTGAATGAAATTGGTCCTGCCATTCAGATGCCAAATACTGTGAGAACTGCATATTTTTTTGCTCCCTCATTTGTGACGTGTCTTTAATTGAGTTTTGGAATGTTTATAACCCCAAGAAACAACTAAGTTTATTTTTTTATTAACATAGCACTTGGTGCTATAAGATCCTGAAGGATATTTTTCTACAAATACAAAAGGGCATTACACTGACACTTGGCTTTTGTTTCCATTTAACCCACAGAGCTGTGAGGAGTTCATCAGATAAAAATAATTACTTTAGGTCATGCACAGAGACAAGGAGAAAAAAATATTTGCTACAGGTTTCAAAATAAAGGTAAGGTATCTGGCCCTGGGAAAAATATGATGTATTTGCATATGGTATTTCCCTTAAAAAGGTTTAGTAGGGTTGTAACTTCTAAGACTCAATAATACCACTTATATTATCAAAGATTTTTTTTCTCCCAAAGCCACTGCTCTCTTTGCCTCTCTTTAGACCAATCATTCAAAGTCATGTCTTTATTTAATGGCAGTTGATGTCAATGTCAGCTTTAAAGTTCATACAAGTTAAAAAGTAGACATGATATGGTTCTCAGCTCTAAATTTTATGCAATTTTTTAAGTAGACACAATGTTTTTCTTTATGCTTGTTAATGACTTTTCCACAAAATTAGTTCGTCAGGTCACCTTTTAGCTCTAGTGTTTGCAAATGTGATATAAATAGATATATGTGAATATAACAAGCATTTCAAAGCAACATTTTAGAGTAGTGGATATAAATACCTGATAGTTATGGGAGCTCAAGCAGATACAGTAACATAATGGAATTTCATAGTTTTTTTTCCTTTAAATTTTCAATTGTGCAATCTTATAATAAAACCTTTTTTTTAAGCCTTTTTTTAAAAAATTATATAACTTAATAAAAATCCCAGGTAACTTTTCCATTTTTTAGCTTCATTCTGGTTTAAAAATAATTTGTTTATACTGACAATTTCCTGTGCTTTCAATGTCCCATTTAGTTCTAAGTGATTTGCAGCCTTTATACAATTTCAGTTTTGATGGTTTGGACAGAGGAAAGGTGTCAAAGGCTTCATAGCATCTGAAGAAGACTGTAAAGATTGTTTACTTATTTACTAAACATTTATCGGTGGATTTAACTAATTTTTTTATTGGAGTGAGAAGCTTACAGAGGAAGAGGAGAGGGCAAGACAAGGTGGGACTTAGTTCAGTTTAAAGAGGATTAGGAGGGAAAGATGCCACAGGGTATAAAATTGTGAGAAAAACGGACTCAACAATTATTACTGTTAATTCTTTATAAAGCATTTTTCTTATTAGTGGAGTGGAAAGTTATGCACAAGCAAATTACAAATGCAGAAAAAAAAAGTAATTTAAATTGGAAAAAATGGGTAATTGGGTGATTGAATGTGAAAATAATGGAAAATCACAAAATCACAGAATGAGTCATATTAGAAGGGACCACTGTGGGTTATTTGGTCCAGATTCCCTGCTCAAGCAAGGCCATCCTGGAGCACATTGCTCAGGGTTGCAACCAGATGGTTCTTGAATATCTCCAGCAAAGATGAATATTCAATTCCTATAGTATTTATTATATATTGACTGTGGTCTGCAGTTGCTGATTTGATACAACAGATTTTCAGGAGACTAGATTTCTCTTTGGGATTTTTTTTTTCCACCACACAAATCTGGGATCTGGGAACCCAGCATCATAAAAATAAGTGACTAGGGTGAACAAGATGTCTGAAATAGTCTGGCAACACTGGGAGTTTTGTCTGACATAAATAACTAACCTTTCACTTTCAAAGTTTGAAGTACCTCTGCAGTAAAGGTATTGAATTTTACAAAGTTAGTCAGGCAGCCTGGCCTTTCACAATACACCCAGAAAAGGGAGGATGTTGGCAGTTATCTTCAAGAGTTCACCTCTTACTTGCTTTCAAAGTTCTGTTCTGCACGTCAAGCAGGGCTTCTAGCCAACAAATACTTCTGATTTAATAATTCCCTAACAGGCAGTCTGTGGTCCAGCTCAATCAGGAGGTGTCAGAATACAGCAGAGTAAACACAAAAGAAATGCCAAGGAGAAAGACTTGTCATACATCATCTTTATTAAAATTAATTTAATTTAGGAGGTGTTTGGTTTGGGGTTTTTTAGGTATTATACAGTCAAAGCAGTAGTCCTTACATTGGCAAATCTTATGAAGCTCTTCAGATTTCCTTCACAAAGTTCAGTAAAAATTTAGTATCTTTGCTGTCATGATTTACATTTTCATGACATAATTGCCAAAGCACAAACCAAATGTTCTGAAAACTACTTCTAACTACAAAATAGCATTTCAGCTCCAAGTGAAAGAATATGGTATGCAGATATGCATTTATGATCTAACAATATTTCTACAAATAGAAGTAAGCTCTTATTGTAATAAAATTCCAATCTGTCTGTAATACCATCATATCAAATTTATTTCATATTTCTCTGTCTTTTCCAAGAAAACATGCAAGGATGAGAGGGATTGGTTATCTTGTTTGAATAACAAAGGTCATAGAATCATAGAATGGTTTGGGTTGGAAGGGACCCTGAAGGTCATCTATCTCCTCCTCCCTGCCACGAGCAGGAACACCTTCTACCAAGCTAGGTTGTTCAAAGCCCCATCCAACCTGATCTTGAGCCTTTATGGTGCAAGGTCAGCAAACATAAAAAAAGTCTCAACCAATATAATTTTGGCAGATCTTCACATTTTTTTTAATATTTCTTTTATACCTAATAACATTATTTAAATATTTTATTATATATAACCCTTGACAAAGTAGTAAAGTGATACACTGAAATGCATCCTAAATAAAAGACAATAATTGGTTCTCAGGTACTCTTTAGAGCTAAGCATATACGGCAATTAACTTCTCAGCATAGAAACAGCCTAATAAAAAGCTGATTTGGATTTCAACAAGTAAGAATCATTAGTAGAAAATCAAAATAGTGCTGACACATCTTTATTGCACTATTCTCGTGGTAGATGAAGAACTAGAAGAACCAACTCTCAGTGTATGCCTATATCTCCCTGTGTCCCCAGTTATCATGGTTTAACTAAAGTCAGCAACTAAGTTCCACATAGCTCCTCTTTCACTCCTCACTCCCTGGTGGGATAGGTATGAGAATAAGGAAAAGATAAAACCCATGGGTAAAGGTAGAGCAGTTTAATAATTTAAATAAAGTAAAACACAATAACAATAATAAGTATAACAGCAACAGTAATAGTAATCATATTAGGAGGAGGAGGAGGAGTAATGAAAAGAAGAGAGAGAAATAAATCCCAAGAGAAAAAAGTTGTGCACAATACAATGGCTCACCACCAGCTGATCCATGCCAAGTCAGTCTCTGAGCAGTGATTGGTGCCTCCCAACCTGCTTCCCCCCAATTTATACACTGGTCAAGGTGTTGTACAGTGTGGAATTTCCCTTTGGCCAATTCACATCAGTTGTCCTGGCTGTGTTCCCTCATGGCTTCTTGTGCACCTGCTGACTGGTAGAGGATGGGAACTTGGAAAGTCCTTGACTTACAGTAAACACTACTCAGGGACAACAAAGCATCACTGCATTATCAATATTATTCTCATACAAAATCCAAACCACAGCACTGTACCAGTAACTAGAAAAAAAAAAAAATGAATCTATCTTAGCCAAAGTGAAGACACCCTTGCTAAAGTACACTCTTTACAAGGTTCATGCAGTCAGTCTGAAAATATAGATCCTCATGGGACTATGGATTGCTCTTTAAAATGCCTAATGTTCTAAAAAATCAAAACTTTAGTATGGCATTAGATAGTTTACTAGTTAGAATCATGCAAGTGGTTTATAGGTTATTTCTGAGACAAACATGTGCTGATAATGAGTAATGTGCTAATAACCTCGTTGCTATGTGCTGCCTTAGCAAAGGTTGCATAGTAACCATAAATTTTCTCCCACTGACCATTAGAGCACATATTTAAAGTAAAAACAAAGGCCAATAGAGTTTGTTGCAGCTCAGTTTATAGATTTATACATCAGTTAGGGAACTGAAGATTGTTTTGAGGACAGAGATTAAAGGGTTGATAAATCAAGCTGTTTCAAACTTGAAAACAATCTTTTGCTAGACTGATAGTCATTAACAATACACATTATGATTTGCTACTTAATCACTAACAAGTTTTCAGCACATAGATAGAACAGTTATTACTTTGCAAATTTGTTCTAAGCTAGCCATAAATATATAGAACTATGGAAGTAATTTTTTTATTAGCACTGCTGGCTGTGATTCATGATCATTCTTAGCTGTCAAGATCAAGATGATCATGCTCTTTGACAGGGCAATTGGAACAGAAGTTGGGATGTATCTTTTATTACCTCTCTTTCCTATCTCAGTGCTAATGCTTCTGTTTCTAACCCAAAGAGAAGGAAATTATCTCATCTTGGTATATTATTTTGGGGATCATTATCTGCTTCTCAAAATTTATTTTCTTAATGAGATTATACTTCTTGCACATATTTTTATGAAGTTCTTTTCTCCACTCCTAGCTTAATGTCTGTGGTCATTAATGGTGCTAAGATATAATAAATATTACAAAGTATTCATACACTGTCACCAGTTATGTCATGATTATATGTTGTTGTCTGGATTCACAGCAGTCAACTATAGAGCCTTGGTCTTGTAGAGAGCTCAATAGCTAAAAAGATAGTATTTGAGGTTGAATTAGGAGTTGCATTTTGAGATTGTAGAAATCCGGATCCCTTAGGTACTTAATATTTCAGATTTCATGTAAAAATATAATGTCTATGTTTGTTCTACTGCACTACTGAATCTGAGACCCAAATTTATCAATTCCTGTCGCCCAAATTAGTTAGAATGTTATTTGGTTGGCTTACATAAATGATACTTGCAACTAGACTCAGTCCTGCTAAGTTTTTCATGCAGTTTAAAACAGAACTAGGGTTTAAGATACCTCTTAGACCACACTGCAGGTAATCAGTAGTATTGGTCTCTTTTTCATAGTGGTAAACACATACTTGCCAGCTCCTATGCTGGACTTTGTGGAAAGTTCAGAGAATCCTAGTGCAGGAAAGATAAATGCTTATCCAGGGCTTATTCACCAATTCTGTGTATTCTTTTAAGGCACCAAGTTTCCACAGACAGGACTAGTTAGTTGTTCATCATACTGGGGATACTATTTTTACTGTTTCTTAATTTGTAGCAGAAAATCCACGCTCAGTTATTGCAGCTACCACTGCAGCAACCCCCTTTTTTCTTCTTCTGTTTCTTTTCTTTCCGCACACCATTTGCTTTCCTTGGAAGCAACTTCTCTTTGTAAATGAAATTAGTGTTATTGTTCAATGTTTCTGAAACCAATCCATTAGCAAGTATATGCTTTTGTCATTTCTCTTTGGCTGCCTTAGTTAAATGCTGAGGACTCCCCTGAGACTTCTCTGTGTCTGCCTTTTTCCCAGCAGAAGTTGGTTATTTTTTGCCACATTTATCTGTAATGGTTTGACTTTATTGAGAAGTATCTGCCATTCACAGAATGCTCCTTTGCAGTTCTGCTGCTCTAATATGTTTTAGACACTGATGAGATAAATTGTGAGCAAGAACAAAATGAGAAAAAGAAGCATTCAGTTTATTAGCAGCTCACGTTTATCGTCGAGATTTTGGCGTGTCTTCACTGAAGACTAGAAGCTGAGTAGTTGTAAAAGCAAAATTCTTTATTGCATGGCTAAATCAGTCCCACGAAGGCAAAGTTATTAGAGTCTGCAGCAGTATGCAGAAGCCTTCTAATATAAAGTTTCTAAGTCCCAAGCAGAAGCAGCAACAGCACTCTTAATCTGTGTCCCCTAAGCGCTTTATCAGTAGCAGCCACAGAAGCAACAACAATAGCGGCATTTGTGATGTTTCGTGAGCCTTTGAATCTCAGCATTCTCAAAGTAGTGTATTTTTATTCCATTTTTAGCCAATCAGGTACCTATACGAATTTTCTACAGTCTTGCTGGGCCAATCCTAAGTTAAGATTGATGTGCAGCAATATTTGTAAATTCTTACACAAATTCTAAGCATGTAGTTCTATCTGTTCTATCTAGGAATTTTTAGTAAGGCTATATTATTTTTGTTATGACTGGAATTTAACTAACTTTGCAAAAGGCAATGCTGCCTGAACTTTAAACTAGGCTTTAGGGCTTCTCTTACTAAACTTGCATTTCTACTCATGTCTGTGGAGATTTCTGTATTTTAGTTTTTCTAAAAGTTCTAATTCAGTCCTCACATTTTGGGCACTCCTGGGTCTGTGTGGATTTGGCCCAGGGGGATTCATACTCCAACACACATTGTGGTTACTAATCATCTATTACCTATAGAATACAAAGGGGGTACACCTCAGAAACTATTTCTGTTAGGTATGAATTGTATTTTTGTGAGGATTCCGGGTCAAAAGAATTGGCTTTTCTCTTTTTGCTTAGCATGACTGAGATGGCTATATTAATTCACCTAAGTCAACTGAAATCATCTAATGACACAGCCAGTAGGTCCCCAGCTAGCTCTTACTCCCAGATGTGCCAAGAGCCGTTCCTGAATCTGCCAGCAGTCTCAGGTAACAGTGCAGAACGAGGCTGTTCTTTCAGTGTCTAAGTTATGGAGCAATGATCAGAGAAGGCTCTTTTTAGTATGGTTTCTCAGAGATCTTTATTCCCCAAGAGAGAGGACGAAAAGGAGATTGAAAAAAAGCCTGCACCCACTTTTAAACTGTGGGGTAGGGAGTGTGGGATAGGAAGGTGATTGGCCCCAGGCTGGACTTACAGGTGTTTTTTCATAACATAGGGCATGGTCAGGGGAAGATGGACAGCTGACTGAAGCTTCCAGAGCAAGGGCAGGGCCAGCAGAGGTGGACAGAAGGACAGGGGAGAAGGCACCCCCAGACGGCACCTGACCCATCGGGGTGTGGAGCAGGGATGAACCACTGGGACATATAACTCCAAAACAGCTTAACAGAAACCCACCACCACAATCTAATAAAAAATAACATTTGTAAGCTAAACTAAAAAAGTTCCAGAGGGATCTTGAAAGGCTTGAGAGATGAGCCTGCGTGAACCTCATGAATTTCAACAAAGCCACGTGCAAGATACTACACCTGGGTTGAGGGAATTCAAAGCACAAATACAGACTGGGCAGAGAATGGATTGAGAACAGCCTTGGGGAGACTGACTTGAAGGCATTCACAGGTGAGAACCTGAACATGACTCAACAATGTAAGCATGCAGCCTAGAGAGCCAGCTTTATCCTGGGCTGCATCAAAAGGTATGACCAGTAGGTCAAGGGAGATGATTGTCCTCTCTAATCTCATTTTCTATGACCCTACTTGGAGCATTGAGTCCAGATCTGGGGACCCCAACACAAGAAAGATGTGAATCTCTTAGAATGAGCTCACAGGAGAGTCACTGAGTTGATCATGGGGATGGACCACCTCTCCTCTTAGGAAAGTCTGAGAGAGTTGGGGGTTGTTCAGGCTGGAGAGGAAAAGGCTTTAAAGTGACTTTATAGCAGCCTTCTCACACTTAATGTGGCCTACAAGAAGTCTGTAGAGGGAGTTTTTTAAAGAGCATGTGGTGACAAGACAAGGGAGAATGTTTTCAGACTTAATGAAAAAGGTTTAGATTAGATATCAGGAAGAAATTCTTTACTGTGTGGGTGGTGAGACACTAACAGATTGCCCAAAGAGGTTGAAGCCCAACGCCCCAAGCCCGGAAGTGTTCAAAGGCAGGGTGGGATAATGTCTTGAGCAGTCTGGTCTAGTCCCTTCCTATGGCAAAATGGGTTCTGAATAGATGATCTTCAAAGTCCATTTCCACCCCTTACCATTCTATGGTTTTATGATTCCATGGAACACCCACTTAAAATGTGTCTAGGATATGGAGGGTTGTGAAAAGAGGGGTGGACTGATGTTGCTATTGCATTAGGGGCGGCTGAAAGAGCGACACAGACTCAAAATTTCTCAGAAGGCATATATCCCAGTTTATTAGAAATCACATCTTTTTTATAGACTGTTCCAACACAGCTGGACATGATTGGTCCTTTAATTAACACTCCTCACCCTCATTGGCTAATTAGAAATGACACCCCTTTGTGAACATCTTGCAAATCAACAACAAGTGCAAAACACCAGGTGCAAGGATTTTTTTTAATTCTTTCACTGAGCTTTCTCACAGCTCCTCAGACAAATGTATGGTAAGGTTATTTTACTTTCTTCTTCACAGGCCTCGCTATTGTCTGATACTTGAAAATCTCTCTCTGACCAGGCTGTCAGCATCCACAGACTGAAGCCTCATTTTTTATAGTCTACTTTGAACCATTTTCCAATGCCTAGAATTGGTTCTGTTGTTGTCTTTTGCCCAACCTGGAAATGAAACTCAACATAATTTTAGTATGGAGGTAATATAAGAGTATCTTTACTGAAGGCCTTCAGGGGTAGTTATGGAAAGACATCCACAAAAGCCCACCCCTACAGAGATAAGTTTCAGGAAATTAGTAGAATTGATAAAAAGCACCAGTTAGGGGGAGCAGTGGTGATGCAGTTCTCCCCCACTTCTAGCCCCTTCTCTGGAGTCCCCCNAACAAATTGCACTCTAAGAATCTTCTTAAAGGTACAAAGCGATATACAGAACAGACAACTGGGGATACAGGCATCATAAAGTCACTCTAGGACACCCCCCATCAGCACTAGCTGTGCTTTGTCCATTAGAAGGTGTCTTGAAAAGTGGTTCTTGGCCTTGGTTCCCAGGAAGAACCAAGATAGCATGGAGCCTTTTACCTCCCAGGGCTTGGAGCTCTAGAATTTGTTTTGTCTTTCTGCTTAGGTAAAGGCCATGGAAAACTACTGGGAAAACTAGCTACTAATACAATAGGTGACAGAGTTACAAATACATGTGTGAAGAATACAGAGAACAATACAAAGGAAAAAAGGCAAAATCCAAATGGCATCACTGTGGCAAAGCTGGATCCAGGTAAATATTTTAAGCAAGATTTGACCTCTGGTGGGTTCTGTTTTCCATAAAGGAAATCCAGGCAGGCAGAGAGGTGATCTAGTCAGAGCAATGAACGAAGTCATGTGACAAAATGACACCTGCCCTGCCCAACCCACTTCTTTTGGGGTTACGTTAGAGAAGGGCAGTAGGTGTCCCCCCATCACCCTGTGACACAAAGGGCTGTTGTTTCCCCCCCTCCATCTCCAGGGTCTATCAGGCTGTTCCCACTGTCTGTTTAACCTTTTGCCTTCTCTAGTATAGATTCTACATACTGTCATTTGTTTCCCTCAATTTGAAACCATACAAAACTTCTGAGTGCAACCTTTCTTCTCTGGAGTAGCTATGAAGTACCATTTCATATATCTGGAATACTGTTGTTTATTGCTTTTTGCACAAAAGATTTAATAGAAGGAAGCTGCAGTGAGAGCTCATACTACTTCGAAATTTTGCTTTAGTAAGATACACATCCCTGATTTATTAGCACAATTTACAATTATATTGTAAGTAATTAAAGTAAAAACTCACTTGTCAAAATAAATGAGCACAGTATATTTTGTGTGGAGGCAACCTTGATGGCTAATTGGATTTGTGTCCTTAGTCATTTGCAAAAAAAAAGTTAGCAATGAGTCTTGTATTACTATGAATTAATTTTTTTTATTTCTGCACTGCTTTGCTAAGTGTAGTCAGAGTTTCATTTTATTATATATGATTTTCAAGATGCAATTAGCAAGTTCCAATTCTACACAATTTTTAATGAAACATTATGAAAATCTGAAATGTATTTTGAAAACATCTCTTGATTACTTTGCTTTGGATTTACATAGCAGCAGCTTGTAGGAACATATAAAAATATAGCCTGATTACCTTTAGGCATAAAAATATTCAGTGTATAAAGGGAGAGTAGAGAATGTCATTTTATCTTGACCTTAGTAAACCTTTTCCACCTGTTTCTTCTATTTAAGTTGTTACATTGCAGTCCAAATAGGCAGACAACTAGACAGGTAAAAACCTGTTGAGGGTAATGGGTCATGCTCTGCCTGGAGGCTGGTATCAAGAAAGGAAATACAGGAGTCTGTACTGGGACATGTCCTGTTTAACATCTTCACCAGTGATCTGGAGGAGGTGACATTGAAAATGTCATCAAGTTCATCGGTGGCACCAAAGTGTGAGGCATGCAGCAGCTATGCTGGAGCAAAGGGAAGCCATTCAAAGTGACTTTAACAGGCTGGAGGAATGGGCCAGTGGGAATCTAATGAAATTCAAAAAGAACAAGTACAAAGCTCTGCCATTGGGAAAGAAGCAACAAACTGAGAGGTGACCTCACTGCTTTCCATAGATTCCAGAGGAGGTGAAGTGATAAGGGAGGTGCTGATCTCTTGTCACTGGGATCCAGTGATAAGATGTGTGGGAATGGCTCAAAGCTGCAACACAGAAGGTTGAGACAATCTTAGGTAACATTTTACTGCAACACTACCCAAACACTGGAACATGTTTCCTAGAAGAGGTGGTTGATACTCCATGTTTAATTGTGTTTAAGAAGCATTTGGATAATGCTCTTAATAATATACTTTAACTTTCGGTTATCCCTGTAGTGGTCAGTTGGAACAGATCAGTGTAGGTAATTTCCAGCCAGAGCCATTCTGTTCTAATAAAGGGTAAGAACAGGCAAGTTGGGAATAATCTCAAGGCCCAGAAAAGCTCTGGTGCAGCAAGTTGGATATGAGCCAGTTGCAGAGGTGACTGACTTGGGCTTCGTGATAAGCACAGTCAGAAAGTCCTGGAAAGAGACTATACCCCTTACATTCACCTGAAACTTCATGAGCCTTCCACGGGTCCATTTCTCAAGTATGTGTCAAATTTCTTCTAGGTGGTATCCCTTTTCTCAAGCACAGGAAGTGCACCACTCTGCTTGGTGACATCTACACTCTCTATTCCTCTGTAACTGAAGTTTTGCTATTCATGTAGTGTAGTTGTACTTCCGGAGTTTTGCAAAGTTAACTTTAGATTTAAACAACACAAATTGCTTATATTGATTCAAATTTCACACAACCCACGTTTTCACAGATCCTGGAATTCTGCTAAAATTTTCAGAATTATTATTATTATTATTATTCTGAATCAGTAATACAATCCATAAACAATAACAGCCGATCTACAGAATGCCGTATGCATGATTGCTGTATTTTTACCATTCTGCTTTGTGCTTCTTATCTTTTCTCCTGTTTTACAATCAATGACAATATTTCTATATCTTTTACATAGTTTCCATGTTTCTTTACCAAAAAAAACCAAAACCAAAAACAAACAAAACCATAAAAAAATAGAACAAATCCCAAGAACAACAAAAACAAAAAACAACACAACCCTTCAAGGACCTGTTAAAGGGTTTTTTAATAGTTGGATGCCTTTTTTCATCTGTTTATTCTCCATCAAAAATATTCATCATACATACAAATAACTTTGGAGATTGAAAAGAAATATATGCTAGTTTTCCATTAGTTCTCGTAATTTATTTAATTCCATTTCAATTACTTCTCTAGCTCCTGAAGGCAAGATTAAGATCATTTGCATTAAAAGCATAGAGACTAGTCACTCAGTGCTATGGGAACAAGTTCTTTTGGGGATCCTTGGCAGAATGACGACAGCACTAAACTGCAACTACAGTTAATTTTTTTAAAACAAATTTTTCTTATTAGCATAGTATGGAATCTTATGATCAGAATAGCACATATTTTTATAAACAGAATCAGTGTAGTATAATTTTATAAGTAGTGTAGCAGAGAATTTTACAGTACAGCTTAGCTTACAGTTCCTAATCACCTGGACCCTCCACAGATCAGGTCAAATCTTAATACTTGGCCTGCTGTGTAAGTATAATAATCTTCCAATGGAGACTGCAACCACAAAATAGAGCATGAGTCACTCACTCCTCACAGGAAGCAAAGAGTGGCTGAGGGGTCCTTGACCACTGGTGAAATCACGGGTTTTGGCATCCAGCAGCAGTTCTGGTCCAGGTTCCATTAGGATGTGTAACTACTTGATTTTATGGATCATGGTCTGTGTGCTAGTACATTTCCCTCTCCTGTGATGGGATCCTCACCCCCTGATTCGTCAGGTACCTGAGACCCTCAAGGCCAGTTTGAAGGGAAACAGCAGTTCAGTTGGCCCAATATTTTGTCTACAGGAAGAGCAATGGGACAGGCCATAAAAACAAGTCAGAAGAGCTTGGCTATTTCCCTCAGACCCTTACTATCCTCCCAAATCCACTGTAGTTTTACTAGAGTTCTTTCTAAGATGGTGCATCCCTTGCTGTTTGCTGTTATTTGCTGATATGCTGTTGTTAATTATTCTGTTTAATACCATTTCAAACCTACTGGTATTGTCTCCTAAGAAACAGCCTCAAAGAAATTAATTGCCTGTTTTGCAGAGGTATTTCTTTTTCTATATTTAAAATGTAGTGTTAATTTATTTGCCACATTCATGAATTTTTAAAGCTTAACTACCTTCCTTGTCTGTCTCTTCTCTAAAATGGACCCTAATTGTTTTCATGGTTCATTCTCAAAGCCAATTCTCCATCTCCTATATCATTCAGGTCTTTATTCTCTGTACCTTTTCTTACCCTACTGTATCCTCCCTCAAGCTCAAAGTGCAGAACTGTGCAATTTTTAAGATGTCAACACAACAAGGTTTTATACAGCAGCAGGATGATGACCTCTATTGTATTCACATTGCCTTTCCTTATGATCCAAAACATTTTGTCAGTTTCTTTTATGGCAGATTTTTCACATCCAGCCAATGATTTCAGAGGGCTGACAACAATGACTAAGCTCCACTTATAAGTACTAGCATTTTTTACCACTCTGTGTGTGTGTGTAAACATATATATAAAACATTTATTTTATAAAACCTTTATCTTGAGGTCATCTTTTATAACTTCCCAGGCATACCCAGTTATCCTGATTTGGAAAAGTTTTTGAGTGAAAAAAAGAACCAAACAAATTTGTTTTGTTTTGTTTTGTTTTCCCTAAGAATTGTTGAACACTTTTAAAGTGTTTCTCCACAACTGATTTAACACATTAAGGGAAGGAATATTTTCAGAAGTTTTGATTTTGGTTTGTTTTTTTTTTTCTGGTGATAAAGAGAATTATCCACTTGTATTAAACTATTTCACAGTTAGTGTCCAGGAAATCCTATTACATTCCCCAGTGATTGCTCCAAAAGTAGGTTTTTTCCTAGAAAATATACTAAACCAGTCACTTTTCCTTTATTTCTCTATGCCTAAGAAACCTGTAGTCGGTGGTTATTTACTATCTCTATGTACCTCATGTTTCATGTCCTGGAAAACAATTCTCAGTTATGAAATCTGACTTTGAGTTCAAGCAGTTGCTATCCAAGAGATACTGCTCAGAAAGAATATTGAATCTTTCTACTTCTGTAGATTGTAATTTAACCTGGAACTCTGCCAAGATGAAAGGAACAAAAAATCAAAAGTTTATCACTTGAATCTAATGAGACTGCTAGCCTTACTTGTCTTTGCAATGTTTTCTTTTTTATCCAATAAACAGGTTATGTAGTGCAGCATTCTTTTATGCATTATGCATTTTCTTCTATTACTAAAGTCTCAAATATTTTTTCATCCTTCTTCATTTCTGTATATACCTATATAAACGCTTGAACATTTCTATTCCTTGACTTTTAATATGTGAACATACACTTTTTTCTGTACATTTTCTGAATTGCCTATTAGTTCATCTTCTGTGGTTTTTTGTTTCAGATTTAAATGTGCAGTGCTGCTAAACTTCTTTGTATATCTCATATACCTGTTACTGTATCCTCACCTTGCAAGAAAGAAGTTTTCTTTGTTAACTAGCAATTTTGCAAACTGATACACACTCTAGGGGTGTATATTCTGTGTTTCTCTGCAAAGTTATTATACCTATGTAGTTTTCCAGGCGAGCCTTCTACCAGACTAACTTCAGGAAATAGTGAGAAATAGGGATAGTGAGAGTACTGTTCCCCCTGATATTAAATCAAGAAGGTGCTGCACAGGGCACCTAAGTACAATAAATAGAAGCAGCCCGGATGAAACCGGGGACCACTTCTGTAGGTGGCTATGTATTTCAGCAAGTAAGATGGGCAATGAAAGACTTAGGGCCCCTGATACTAAATGACAACAATTTCATCTTGTCAGTATTGTTGACACTCAGCTCCCTCTGCAGACAGATTTTGAAAGGAGGCAGCTGAAGCAGTCCAAAAGAGAAATGGGGGAAGAGCTATATGTCAAGCCTGTCCAAGACTAGCTCATGGGACTGTCTTGTTTATACTGTCATTTTTCAAGTTCAAATACTAATATATTCCTGGGTATAGGCATTCTCTGAGGCAGCACTCACGCTAATGTTAGCAAAGGCACGGGACTGTTCCAGGCGGCAGCATGAAGGTAACCCCAGAGAAGGAAAGAAAAAGTGTGCATTCATGTGGATGGAAGCTATATTGTGCTGCCTCCTCTCTGGCCTAAAGATTAGACCATGAAGTAATTTTATTTAATGTATGCCATATGAAGTTCATTATTACCTACATTTGTGACAGGAAAAATCCACATGTTCTGAAACCTAAAATAAATAAGAAAAAAAATCCAGAAACATTGTACAACTACTTTTCCCTAGCTTGTCTATCTTCTAGTAAAAAGTTCAGGAGAATAAAATAATAATTTAGGAAAAAAATACATAATTTATACCAGAGAATCTTTGCCTACTTTTTTTCAATTACTGTCTGTAAGTAGAATGAGGAATATATTTTTTTCACCTTTGATTTGGTATGTGTCAACACATTCTTAATCTTGTTATATACTGAGGTGAGCTTAAAACACCTATACTCATGTCTTTAATTAATTTGAACTTGAAATAATTTCTTGAGGACTTTAAAATCTATTCTAAGAAAAAAAATTAGATTGTATGATACAATTTTGTATAATATTTATACAGGTATTTTATTAGAAGTAGCTCTGGTATTGAAAGTTCCTATTTAAGTGGCCAGCAGCTGATAGCATTGTATGCAAACCACTCCTTGTAAGTAATTTTAATTCTTTTTTTCTTGCTGGCCTCTAGAACTGAAAGTCCGTTTTTATCTTCTGATATGGCATTGGTACTGAAGTGCTTGCCATGTTTGGTTTTATTGTTGAGTTGAGACATGTAAAATTGCATGGGAACTTCGTCATCCTATTTACTATTGCTAAATCTTTGCATATGAAAGAATGAAGGGAAAAAAAAAAAGTTTAATAAGCTTCTGGTTTAAGAACGCTGCTCCTTATAGTATCTCATCTACCATACTCAAATTTGAACATTAGTTTTTGCAACACATTTTTCAAGTTCCAGGTTAAGGTGCGCATTCTCTAACACTGTGTAAGATTTTTCTTGGCAGATAAAGGAACATATGAATTCCAGCTTCAATTTTAGCATGACCCACCTTTTTTATGTGTTGGGGGTTAGATTTGGTTTTTTCCTATAGAATTTTTTCCCACAAAGTCGCTAGGAGACTAATTGCTGGATACTTATGGGTGCTTGACCAAAACAATACAAGTGGCTAGGAAAGTGTAGCACCAGGCTACACTCTTCTTTGGTCTCGGGGACCCCGTTTTTCTCTCCGAGGGAAAAAGGTGATACCGTGAGGTTTGGGGACATAAAGGACAGGGGTGGGGACAGCTTCGCTTTCTCACTCTCAGCATCGGAGAGAGAAGAGTCAGGCCACTCCTGCTGCAGGAAGAGTTTCTCACTGCCATCCCTGGGTCCGTTCCTGAGGAAATCTCCCATCATCTCCTCGTGTGCCCAGGGACTCTGAGCTCTCCTCCTCCTGTCCTGCTGGGCTGGGCCGGCCCCGCCCCACTGCCGCCGCTTTCCTTCGGCACCGCTTTGGATACGCTGTGTCCCCGCACTGCCCGGCCCTGCCAGGACATCCCTGCCCTTCCAGATACCACCGTGGAGCTTCTGGTACATCCCATCCACCAGCCTGGGATTTTCCACTGTTCCAGCTTGGTGCTCCCGGAGCCCTGCACCAAGACCAGACTGCCCCGGGTTTTTGTGAAACAAAAGCCCCTCGAGGTTCCTGGTTTTGTTTATGTAATTGATGCTGTTGTTGTTGTTGTTTGTTTGCCTTGTTATATAAATATATATATTAGTGAAAAGCTGTTATTCCTATCCCCATATCCTTGCCTGAGCCGACTTAATATCAAAGTGTTAATGATTCGGAGGGAGGGGATTTGAATTCTCCCTTCCAAAGGGAGGTCTTGTCCTCCCTAGCAGACACCTGTCTTTCAATCCTAGACATTTTGGTTTTTGCATTAATTTGTTCTACTTTTCTCTGTGGTTAGCATTTTAGTCATCAATGGCATTTCCCTTTTTTCTTAGATTTTAGACAGATTTTAGTTTATTGCTTTACTTCTTTAACCTCAAACCAAAGATCTTCTTTTGAAAGCTGTTCGAACTTGTGGACACATCTCCCTTTCTCCTGCCTTTCTTATACTTTATTGGAAAGTTTACGTTATCCATTTTTTATCTTTTATCCTTTTGTTACGTAAGTATTGATTGCTTGTTTTTTATTTCATTCTCTTTTTTTTAAAAGTGTCAGTAAATTTATCCTCTGTTGAATCTCTTGCCTGATCAAAGGCCTCAGAAATGGTAATACTAGTCTGCTCCTTAAGTCATTTCTCCCTTAGCAAAAGAGGGGTTATACTTGTAGAATTAACTACTGAATAAATGAACTCTTGGTGTGTTAAGCCTTGTTTAAGAGTTTTCTTTCAGCCTCAGAGAAATAAGAAATTTCTTTCTGTTTTTATGTTTATTTGTTTGTTTCCCTAGCTACTGCAATTAGTACATTTCTTTTTCAATGTATCCAATTAGAGTTCTGTTGATGACATGAAATTCTTGACACTTTTTATGCCTATTATGACTAGGGGGTTTTGCCTTTATTCTTGTGGTATTTTTGTAAACTCTGTGGTTCTCAAATTTTTATTTCACTATGAAATTTCTTCACAAACTCCCTGACTTTTTCATTACTTTTAGTCCCAAGTTTCATCTATTTTGCCTATATTATCTATGAAGAATTTCATCCAGTCTTTGCATACACACTTCTTCTATACAGTGTCTCACTTATGTTCAGTTTTAAAAGGTAGTATATGCCTTTTTCTTTTTACACCTATTCCTGCATTTTATAGTGATGTTTATCTTCTAAGGTGTAAGTATATAGTTTTAGTCCTATTTTTTCACATTAAATATATCTCTAAAAATAAATTAAATACATAACTTGATAGATGACACAGAACAGCACAAAGCTGTAGTAATATGAACACATTTACTCTCTAAATCAGGTGGGCAAATTTAAACTGTCTGCTGGGAATGATGCCTGGCTATGATCATAATTCATGGACCATGCCTAGGAATTTTTTGAGAGACTGATTGTCATCAAAGGCCAAAAGCAAACTTGGAGCTACTTTAACAGCTAGCAGTGGAGCTGATTTTCTTCCAGTGCCTGGGAATATTTTCTTTTGCTGTGGGGTTTTGGCATTTTGTAGTTGTAGGTTTTTTGGAGATTTGGGGGGGTTTTGTTTCATTTTGTTTTGAGTTGGGGGTTTATTGTGAGTTTGGTGGTTTGGGTTTTTTAAATTATTATTATTAATATAGGTTAAAAAATATCTGCTTTCTTGGTAAACCCAGTTAATTTAGCTCTACAATTTGATTGATTGACAAGTCTGTGAAGTGTCAATTTTAGTTATGCACTGCCTGTTTAACCTGTACACTGCTTCACCTAAATATTGGTAACTTTAGTTCTCTACTATGCCCAGAACTTCAATATGCTCTTCATCTTTCATTAGGTGAATGAGTTAGAGTAATTTTCTTCCCTATGCTTTCCAAGTTTTGCTTTCATCTTCCTTAGCTATAGGTGGCTAAATGAAATTTAATCTTAATTAAGAGCCTGAAATCTCATAATATCCTATTGATATTAAACTCTGGAGGATGATACTGTAGCAGTGGTTAAAGTTAAAAAATTGAGAGGGTTATAGATAAAATTCCTATCATGTAAAATAGAAACTTGAATTTTAAGTAAATGTTAGGAATAAACTTGTTTTCAAGATTTTACTTGGAAATCTATTGAAACTCCTGCACAGATCCATACACAATGAGGGGGGAAAAGAAGCTGACGTGTTTAAAGTGTAAGCTCTAAAACAGGCTTGTGACATAAGATTTTTTCTTCGAGAGCTGCTCCCTTTGAGAGCATCACCTATTCTGCTTTAAGCCAGCCTCTGTGGGGTACACTGTTATCAAAGAAAAAATTAGATCTATGACTATCTTTCTCAATCCATTGGATTATTTTCATTGCTATAAATTGTCTCACACCTTTAAGAAATTATGTAAATTGCTGTCTTTATCTTAAAAAAAAAGCAAGTCTGATGCCTCTACATGTCTCTGCTAGGAAGAAAGAATGACCCATTCCCTCACATCTGCTCGTGTACTGTAAAACTTAATAAGGCAGTCCAAATAGGAGAGGGGCCAGTGTAGAACCTTCATGATGATGTTTGGTAAACTCTTCTGCCCAGAATTCGTCTGGCTCCTATACTAAGCACTTGGTTTTCTAAAAAGAACAGAAAAAACACATGATTAGGGAGTTGGGTTGCTTTCATCTACTTGATAGTCACATAATTTAAAAGAAGTAAGGTGCAACTAATCAAATCAAATCAAATCATCTGTTACAGATAATTTCCTTGGGAATTCAGCAATCAAGACCACTTTTAAATTAGTGCTGAAATTATCAGTGCTAGTAATTTCATTATACATACCTAATCAATGCTTCATAAAAAGTGTATAAAAATGCTAAGAGAATTCTTAGGTACATAAGATAATCTCTTGCTGGTGAGAGCATATGCTATGAAAAGCGGTATGTGTATAACATGTCAGTATTTCTATATAGTCAACTGAAACATAAGACAGTAAAGAAGGAACTGGAAGATGTATACAGAAGAACTTAAGGTTTCTGTGAAGTTAAATAAGTTTTGCTACTGTTATATATGTATATATGTATATGCATATACCTAGTTTATACCACATGAATATTCATAGCACTTATCTGATGAGTAGAAAAGACTGCCAACTGTATTCCAGCCACAGTACCTTCTGGCCCACTGCTTAAAGTCATAACTTAACAGGCCATCTGTAGAGTGAGCACACCTTGTCCATCATTCATGCTTAGAAAATGTTAAATTAACTAAAAAAGTAACTGAAACTCAGTTTGCATCCCTGAAAGGGATACCCATCTCCTTGTTAGGTGCAATATTTTTCAGATACACCAACAATTATCAGAGAACAACAACAAAATTAAATGGACTAAAAAATTAGGACTTAGTATTGCATTCCTTTATTTTATGCTTTAAAAAATGTAATATCATAGCAACAGTTGATAAAATGTGGTTCAGACAAAAAAATATTCTGAAATCCTTCTTCTGCTAGACATGAAGCTTCATAACAGAACTTACAATAACAAAGGATTCCAACAAAAACAATAACTTTGCTGTGTTGTTGTTCTGTGAGTACAGAAGTGTCAGAAGGCTTGAAAGAGTGAAAAGCTTGAAGGTCTTGACATTTTAGTAATTTAAAAAAAAAATCTGGCAGCAACAAGTAAATCTTTGTGTTATGGTTGGTTGGTACTTGCTGCTAAACACAGCACACCAAGGGGTACAAGGGCTCTGTAAATAACATGGAGGAGAACATAAGCTCTCAATCACAACATCCAGATACATTTTAAGTATTGTAACTGGCTCTGAAAGACAGGTTGTGACATCTTAAGGTGATGATACTCCTCCAAGTGCTATGAAAGCGGAATAAACAAGAAGAAATATCAGAAAAAAAAGGTGCTTCCTATGTACTGCATCATTGCTGTTGACAGACTTGGAAATCAAACAAGAATAAGTTTGCAAATGAAAGAAGTTGAGTTTTAATACTATAGATAGAACTAAATTCTTACAAAAAAGGAAGAAAAATATTTTTATGTATTTTTACACATCTAAATGTGTGTGTGAATATTTGGAAGCATATTATGAATATAAACCATATACTAAATGTATTTTTGATTTATTACCCTGTAGGCTTTTTGTAGCTGTAATAGTGGTATTTACCATGGAACTGTACTCTTAAGTAATATTAAATAATACCATCATATCAAATATACTTTATGAAGTGAATGATGTATACCTGATCTGTGAGATTTGAGTTAAATGTCACCAGTAAGAATCAGGCATAACAGCACCCAAAGTTTCCACTCAAATTTGTAGAGAAGATCAGTCTAGATTATTAATAGGTAGGAAATTATACCAAAAAAGATGGCTGTCTTTAAAATGGACCTACTGTCTGATGACTCTCAACTAACTATCTGAAATTTGAATGTGGCTACAGGAGAGCAAGAGAGATTGTCCAAATTCTTTCCTCAATACCTTTTGACGGGAAGGATTTTGCTTACAAATCCTTTTGAAATCTTACAGCAGACCCCAGTATATTTTGATACATGTAGCTGGAAAAAAAATCACTATTAGGAATAGATACTAACCAGTGACAATATATTATTGTTGTTCATTTGTACACACTGGTAATCTATTAAATTTGCTGACAAATCACAAATATCTTTCCAGTCAGAAAGGATTCCAAAGAGACAACTGTGCCTGTAGTCTTCACAGATCTACTCACCCCAGCAAACATAACGTCTTGAATCTGTGACAAATTGACTGGATGAGAGAAAAAGTCACCAAGATGCAGAAGCCAGAACAATTCTTAAAAAAAAAAAGGTTTAAAGTAGCAAATATTGAATTTTGTGGAAAGCTTTTTATACAAAATAAACTACTGACATCAATTTTAAAAAATTACAAAAATGCAACAAAAATAACAAAATAACCACCAAGACTTTTAAGGTTCACTTTGTATACTGGTCTATCTTATAATTTTCACAAGTACTGCACTGTCCGAAGAAATGTCTTGGAACACTGCCTTGCTAAGCTATGGGGGAAAAAAAAAAAAAAAAAGAAAGAAAGAAAGAATGTAGCTGTTGATCAGATTTTTTTTATTAACATAAATCTTTATCATAATCCCAGATTACTTGTTAATTCTTAAAATTTGTCAGGGAGTATTTAAAAAATAAGCACATGATTTTCCCAGCTCACTGGTCTGTCATGTCCAATTTACTGGCCCTGGCAACTGAAAGTTCTTGATTTCTCACAGTAAGAATAAAAATAAATTAGTATGACACACCTGTACAAATCAACAACATTTTACTCACTTTCATACCCTTGTATGAGCGGTTTTATGTAAGGAATGGGCATTTATTACTGCATTTGAACCTGTTGTTACTATCAGCTGCCAAAATACCAGCAGATTACAGCTCCTTCTTTTGTGTCCTCTGGGAGATCAGCATGGCTGTTGCACAAACGCAGAGCCAGCAGTAAAATGGGGATAATCTAGGTCTGCATATTGAAACATGCATGAAATATTTGTAAAGATCTATGCTTGTCCTGTTGGCTCCATTTTTAAAGTAACAAGCTGGTTGTAGCAGATACATGTAGATCAGCACATTAGCTTATTTCTGCTAACTGTTTAGGAATGTGACTTCTGTGATTTCAGGCAGAGGTGGCTGCTGCAGTCACTTTATTCTTTCTCCTCACATGGCTCTTACAAGACTAATTCCTCACCATCATGAGGATGCTGCTTGGGTCCAATACATTTCTTGGATTAACAGCATTGAAGCAGAAAGGAACATTTCATACCACAAAAAACCTGAGATGTAGCATTAGAATGAATTTTAGGATTTCAAATAATAGTTGTTAAAACTGCAACAATTTTAGAATGTATGACTAATGGTAACTGCATCACTTGCAGTCATTGTGGTAATAAGTGATGGTTTCCTGCACTGTGAATATAAACTGCAGAAAATCGTGTTATCATGTGAACCAACAAAATATGGTTCCTTTAGCAGCTGCTGTTTACTGGGAAAAAAAAAAAAAAAAGTATGCCATTAATTTAATTATGCTTTGGTGAGAATCACAACAATCTACATATTTTGCTGGCCAGAGAGCTGCAATTGCAGAGGGCCAGTACTCCCCTGAGTGCACCTAGAATGAGTTTTAGGAATGTTGAGTGGTACTATCTGTTGAAATCATAAAAGGAACTATTTCTAGTGTGCACAAAAAATTTGAACTCATAACATGGTTTTTGAGGATTACAAATTAAGTATTTCACATGAGTACTCATTTTTAAATCCTTGATGAATTCAGAGAGCTGGTGACAGCAGCAGAGGCAGACAGCCATATCCCTGCCATGCACAGCCCCTGTTGCCCACCCAGCCTCTCTCACCTCACCAGCTGGAATCCCATGCCATCAGGAGAAATTAAGCAGCCCTCCTGATTCAGAGCAGCAGCTCCAGGCTCTGCACAGGCTGTTCCAGTGTCCTACACAGTGGGACAGCTGCCAGTGTCAGGCCAGTTCCCAGAGATGGCATTTGGCCAGGAACTGGTGGGGTATCCTGAGGGAGTGACCTAGGGTGGCTTCATCATGCACACATTAACAGAAGCTGCTGATTTGCCTACTGTACTTTCCTGTGCCTGGTCCATCTCGGGAGCAAGTTGCGTGCAGGCAAGGCACTAGAGACTTGGAGCTTGATGACTGTGTGGTCACTGTCCACCAACTACCACTTCACCCATGAGACCCTCTCTGGGAACAAGCCACAGATTACAGAGTGCATGTCTCCAGTTTGGCTCCCTGAATATCTGTCCTAAAAAATTTCACACTAGTGTTTTAGGAAACTCCTGGATCTGTTTGTACCAACTGTGTAGTTAACATCTGTCAAGTTGAATTTCCCCACAAGGAAAAAGGTGGCTTATTCAGAGGTGTTCCTTGGTTCCTTAAAGAATAATTTGTTGCCATCCTGGCTGGGTGGCCAACACCAAACTCCCATGATGACACCCACTTCATTTTTTTATCCCTCTATCCTTGCCCAGCGGCTCTCATCTGTGACATCACCAACTGCAGCTCTGGACATTCCAGATCTTCCCTTACATCCAACGCTCACAACAACGTCCTGCACCCTCACACACTGCCCTGAAATCTCACACACCATGACAGCGAGCTGCACACTTGCAGCAGTACCTTTCACAGCGTCACAGTGGGGCACTGCATGCTCACATGCTGCAGTTCTGCTCACAGTGGTGCCGTGCACACTCGCTCACTGCAATGGGACTGCGAATGTTTGCGTTCTCCTTGCTTGTTGTGCCCTGCTTGGACACTGCTCATCCTTGACAGTACTGAATTGCTCTTTTCTGCCTCGGTTTTGTTTGCTTGTTTCTTTCTTCAGGGTTGGTGGGTTGGTTTGTTGATTTGGATGGTCAGTGTTCAGGGTTTTTTTTTTTTTTTTGTGGGGGTTGGACCTTTAGGATTTTGCAAAGACTTCATATCAGTGTTTTCCCTCTGGAAATTTTGATCTGTTAAAGACTCATATCTCAAAACTATTACCTCTCTCTATAATCTATTTTCCACTGTCTCAGCTGACTCTGGTCTACAGACTCTTTTGCAAATTATCAGTTTTCCTTTCTTTCCCTCCCCTTCCCTACCCTTGGAGAGCTTCAGAAAAACCTGCCATGGAAAACCTTTATAAAAAAGAAGTACCTGCTGTCAGTCTAATCACACCGATCACAACAAATCACCATTTTCCCCCACAGTTTCACATGACTTAGAACTGGGATGAAGTCCATGATTTCTGTGCTTGTAAAGCAGAAGTATCTAATTAAAAACTGATAGAAGGCAGCTTTCAGTTAAACATAATTAGCCTCACAAATGCATTTAAGTATTTTCAGAAAAATAAGTTATATTTTCCAAGATGTTTGATTAACTCCTAAGTTGTTGGGGGGGAAATGCAGGTTATGTGATGACTGGTTATGAAGAGATCTTTTTCATAATATTTCATTTGAATATATTTGTATTGAATTGGAAAATCCTTGGGGAGAATCAACACATAGTGCAGAAACATACTGTGATGTGCTTAAATAATATTGAAAGATCTACAAGGTATATAAAACACTAAAATATAAAAAATTCTTAAATGTCTGAATGGAGAAGGATAAAGGAAGTACAAAAAATAAATTCAGCTGTTTAAATTTCATTACTACTTAGAATAAAAGTAATGACATCCAGAAAAATTAAATTTCTTATAAAAACACAGCAATGTTTATCAAACACTGATCAACATAATTGGAATTTGTAACACATGAATATCTGTCCCTTAAATATGAAAAAAAAAAAAAAAAATACTCTTGACTACCTGTTTGAAAGTGCCACATATGATTCTTTCCAAGAGCTGTCCTAAGAAAAATGATAAAAAATAAGTTTTAAATAGATATGTTTCTGTCTCTTTGGTTTATTTTGGAAACATATCTTCAAAAAAGACATAGCCTAGAATTACCAGATTTTTTTTTTTTTTTAACCTTTAGGGAAGGATCTAATTTCAAATTTTGTGCTTTGTGAGAGAAATGGAGAGTACAAAAGAGTAGAACGGTAGACGAGATGTCAATAGAAGAATTAAAATTACATAAATACCACACTCAGATGGATAAAGAATTTACTCCAATACTTGGGATTTAAGTAATAAAACAAAAGAGCTAGTATGTGACTTGAAAACAAACACAGGAAACTTTTTTTTTTGCCCTTGTGGTTTTTAGTTTGGTTTTTTTTTTCTGTAACCGTAATTTTAGTGTCAAATGCAAATAGTATTAAAAGAAGTGTGTGACATCAGAAAAATGTAATTATAAGAGGATTTGTATATGATAAAACTGAATTGTAGTGCATTTAAAAAGATTTAAAATTGTCATTAGGAAATTGTTCTGGTGTAGACTCCATATGTAATATTTGTCTGCAGAAAATCTGGTGGGTTTACTTCACAGTTTTTTTAAGATCACTATTCTTTTATAGTCTCCACCCAGGCATGAAATAAGATTAAAAAAAAAAAAAAATTATCTCAATATATGCAATTATGGTTTAAACAAAATGATACTGAAAACAGTATGATTTTTTCTACCATATTCAATAGTTTTAGGATCAGACCTTACTCAATACCTTTTCTTAAAGGTAATTATTTTTTCTAATTTTCACCTCCTGAAAGTTTAAAGATTATATTAAAATAATTCTAGTCCAAAGTACATAATAATCCCTCTAGTGAATTAATTAAATTTAATAAAATTATTTTTACCAGAGTTAGGGCTACCAAGTCTATCATTGCCATGCTTATTGCAGGGAAAGGCATTTTAAATCACCTGTTTTAACTCAAATTAGGATAGATGAAGCTTATTCATCTCTCCATCATGACATAAAATTAGCTGGCAATCAATGAACCATATACCAGGATTTGTATCAGCAATCCAATAAATAAAACACAACCCTAAACACTTAAAAATGTTAATAAACGCTTTTCTGATCACTCTTAAATACTGAACACCTTTCAACAATTGATCTCATAACATTCTACTGTTGCTTTGCCCCCTTCCTGCACCCCCCCCCCCCCCCACAGCTCTA
>WBMY01017869.1:34557-48777 GCA_013397315.1 Donacobius atricapilla | reverse complement strand
GCCCCCAGTCCTAAAAAAATATATATATATATATATTTACTGAAGAAATTTTGTTTCCTTTCTCACCCCCGCCTAGATAAGTGGGCTGCAATCTGAGGTGCAGACAGGGGTGCAGAGCATGATTCATTGTGGTTTAGGAGGAAAATAGTAGAACTTCAGTAGTACATAGGACATGTAAAATTTATAAATAAATGCATTTATATTGAGGCCATACAATGAGAAAGCTTTCACTGACAAGGCTGGATGATTAACAGTTTGGGAGATCACTGATCTAGAATATTACTTGTGTTGTGATCAAGTTTTTGTTTCCTTAAGTTAAAAATGAGGGACAAAAAAAAAAGGTCAAACAATAAATAGTCCAGTTTCAGTCATGTAGAAAGAAAAAGAGAAATAGATAAGCCAACCATCCACCCAAACCATTCCTGTGATGATCTTCTTTCAAATGTCCAGCCTAAACCTCCCTGGGTGCAGCTTAAGGCTGTGTCCTCTTGTCCTGAGGCTGGTTCCCTGGGAGCAGAGCCCAACCCTCATCTGGTTTAGGTTACCTCCTGAGCTTCCTCTTCTCCAGGCTAAACAATCCCCAACTCCCTCAGCTGCTCCTTATAGGACTTATGTTCTAGACCTTTCACCACCAGCCTTGTTGACCTGAACTATCTGAGCAAAGACAGGGTTTCCCTGAAAATCTACCTTAGGAAAAAAAAGTGAGTTTATTCCATAGAGGTTTAGAAAACATAATTTTTCCTGACAAAGATTATACAGTAAAACAGGACTTAGTCCATCCTTCATTGCTTCTTTAGGCATTGATTGACATTAGCATCTGCTGGTCTGTTTACAATATTGTGTGTTTCTGAACCTCTACATCCTGGCTAGGCTACAAATCCTTTGCACCATTCTCTCTACCTATAAATAGAGCAGTTTGATTTGGAAACAGTAAAATAGCACTCTGATGGTTACGTATGAAAACATGTTATTTTTATACCCTGTTGATATTATTTTGCTTTATTGATTCCTTAATGGATCATGATAACCTTGCAATTGTAGGTCTTCTTATTGGCAGAGTGACCTGGATCTCATCAGAAAACTGTTTAGAGATTCAGAAAATTAATCTAATTGACATGCAAAGACTGGAAAATTCCTGAGAGGGATAACCCCCCCACAGCACTTCTTTCATTACTGACTTTTTATGGCTTACATATTACGTAAACTATATGTAGATGGGACACATACATTTTTATAAGGACAAAGAAAAGCAATGTAGGCTATTTACCACCCCAAAATTAAATTCATGAGGTAAACATACTGCTAAGGATTAAAAATATTGATTTTGAAAAGAAAATACAGTAAATAATTACCTGGGGTGTTGAGAGGGTTAGGGCATTCCAGGCAGAAAATCCAGACAACAGCAGTAGGGAAATTGACAATCTTTGAAGATATTAATCTTTCTGTATTGCTTATATCTGGAACCTATGTAACTATCTTATATATAATCTTATGTATAAATGATTACTTTTCTTATGTAACTGATTTTAGACAATTTATTGGTAGCCCACATTAATTTCTTTCTGGACTTTTCTCAATGGTTGCATTAATATTTATAGGAGAAATATATAAGAACATACATAGATTTAGGGAAGCGTTGCAATATTCCTAATATAAAATGAAGACATAGTTAAAAAAGGATTAAATTCAGTAATATGCAGTGAAGTAGGAGGCAAGAAAAAAAGAAGAGGATATTAAAGGAGTGTGATTAGTGGGCGTGTCTTAAAAACTTTTCAATATTTTATGATGATTACAGTAATTTACAATGTACCCTCAGCCATAAGTATAAGACCTTATCCCAGAATAATAGTAATGTAGGGCTTGATTAATACTAGAAGAAACAACTGGTGAGAAGGTGAGAACAAGGTGTCAAAGGTGAAGTAGAATGTGGATAGAAAATCATGTCAGTTTTATAGAGAAAGTAAGACGCTAAGAAGATGGAAGGAGTGAGGACACAGATGGGAAATAAGTGTGTAGAAAATACCTAGATACAGGAGTGGCAGTGAATGCTGAGCTGAAATTTCAGCAAAATATAGTCAGGATCATGGTTAAGAGGAGTCTGTTGAGAAGTTGCTCTTTTGAACCTGAAAATCATCTTAGAAGTCTTACTATTGAAGTCTAAGTCCAATGATATGCATAATTAAATTAATAATTTAGTGGATAGCACACAATGAAGAGAAAAAAAAATTGAAGCATAGTGAGCATGCAGCTGTCGTGACATTGAACATTTTGTTCCATATATTAATCTTTATTTAAAATATTTCATTTTAACAGATCAAATTATTTGCACAGAAGTAACATTGATTAGAAACAAACTTTCTTTGATGTTGCTTTAAAATTCTGTTCCCTTTTTTTGTTTGTAGTTTTTTTTTCTTTCTTTTGGTAAATCTCATAAACATTAATGAATTTCATAATCCCCAAAAATTAGAAATCTGAGCTGCAAGAATCTTTCCTAATATGCAAGAAAAATGTAGATATCTGCAGATATTAAGCTAAGCACAAGTCACCTTACATGCCTCATTCTTAAATTAATCCTTAAATTAATTATTTTAATCTACATTGGATAAATAAAGAACTCAGTTTTAGAACAAGGTTTTAATGTCTAACATTACTACATTTGGATATATAGGTTTCACTATTGATGTTTATCCAAATATATAAGTCTTTTTGGAAGTGGGTGAGTTACATGCAATATGTAGTATTATGAGAACAGTTTTTTTATTAATTCTCATTTTCATTGGTATTGTCATAGAATTAATTTTCCCAGGAAAATCCTCCTTAATTTCTTTAGAAATATTTTTATATTTAATTATATTCAGTGTCACAGTCTTAAACACTTGCAGACACACATTTTTCTGTCTCCAAAGGTTAGAACTTGGAATAAAAATCACTTTTGTAATTGGTAGGTAAGAGAACTAAATGTTACCATTATGAATAAGACAGTTGAAGATAAATAACATTTCAAATAATACATGCAGTAAATGTAAATATAGATACAAAATTTTCAAAGGATTACTCTTCTCACAAACATTTTTCCTGTTTTGAAAAACTGTTTTCTACAATTCTGGATTTAGTAAGTAGTTTTATAAATTTTGTTTTAATCATGCTCATTATTCCTAAAAGAGAAATCTGTAAATTTTTTATAATTAAAGAAATGTTATACTTTGAAATATTACCTTTTAAATCTTGATTATTTTATTATTACTTAGAATGTTTGAAATTGCCTTGGAATGATACAACATCCTTATAGGATGTCTTCCATGGATCATCATAGCATGAATGCAAGAGCAAAGATAAATATTGGACAGTGACACTGCTGCAAATCACAATATAATGTCAGCATAGCAAGGAATGCCCAAAAAATACTTGTATGAAAAAGTAATGTTTACTTGGATCAAAGCAAAAACCAAAATTTTGTGTTTGCAAACATGTGTGTACTATAAATTCCTGACTATTTTTCTACCTGATTACCATTCTTAATAATTTTACTTGTTGATAGGAAGGCAAAACACTATAATAGTGCCTGTTTCTCCCTAGAGAATAAATTAGTTCAGCCATCTTTCATTTTTACTTGAATGAATACAGCAAAAGATGGCACAGGATTGCGCACCTCAGTGCATAATGTCTTCAGGGGCAACTATGCTAGAAGTGAGATGACTTCAGAGTGTTTATTTAATTAAACAGAAAGGAACTTATTTCCAGGGAATGTACATCAAAATAGAAAATGCTAATATTCCCCACAAGTATATGAATAACTCTGAAAAAAAATCAGACTAAATATTTTAAAAGATTCCATATTACAGCCTGATCTACTAATGACATTATTATTTTAAGGTCATTATAAATTAAAAAATAACCAATTTTTATGTCTGTATATAACAATTTCAACGTGGTCTTTATTTTTTTGTACCAGTTTTTGTAGTACAAATTTTTTCTGCACCAAGTTTTTCTACCAAAAACTTTTTCAGAATTAAAAGGTTTTTTAGGGCACTGACATGTTTTTGTCATTTAAGCTGATGCTATTCAATCAATACAATCTAGTAGTATATCTAAATTTCATTCCACAAATTTTTGTCATAGGGAAACTGAAAGTCACATACAGAATTGAAGATTCTTAAGAGAATCTTTAAACAATACTTCACCTATGAGTTTCATATTTATTTCAATTCTGATAGCACACCTCTCTGAGAAAAAGGATGTCAAAAGCACAACTTGGTATCCAGTAGATCCTAGTGCAGATATACAGAATTAAATGAGGCACTGACCTCTCAAAGACAAATAGAAAATTTTCTGTGACCAATGTTATTATTGCAGAAATTTCTGAATGCTTAGGTGCTAGAGACTGGCTTTCTTGTGTACTTGCTTTCTTAGTATTTTGTCCTATTTTCAGAATATATCAGGTTATAATATTTTATTATTTTTAATGGAAGTAGCTTATTTCACATTAATTTTATATAAATTAAAAATGTTTAAATATTAGGGGGGATTTTTACATTTGCTTGCCACTTGGCAAAGAAATACACTGTTGCAGGTTATATGATATAAAAATTAACCAATTCCCATATCTCAATTCCCAAAGTAAACTGGTTTTGATGGTCATAACTGCTACTAAAAATAGCTTAGATTGCAAACAAAATTTCACTGGAGTCTTGGATATTATTTTAAATAAATGAAAAACATAATCTTTGTATTAATTTAATTTGGCCAAAAATATTCACTGAAGTCTATTGAAATACAATTAATTTTTATCTTCATGTGATTTTTTTAAGAGGTGAGAGAGAAAGGAATCAGTGTTTCTATTCTAATATTCATATATTGTCATATAATATTTCATGTTCTATCATGTTCAAGGTTACATTAAAAGTTATAACTGTCTCTCACGCTGGCTAATGGTATTCTACATGATTGTCCTAATATTTCAAAACTGTTTTATGTCCACTATAGCACTAGGGAAAAAAATAACCCATGTTAAGATCTAGTTCTAAAAGAAGGAGCAATCAGGAATCGTCTGTTGAATTAGGTATAAAATAGCATTAAATATTTCCAAATTACAACAATCCTGAAATAAATAGTCTTGAATTCTTATGAATTAATGTTCTAACACAATATTTAGGAGTGTTAAAGGATGCCCACTTCAAGACAGCAAATGAGTGAAGAATAAGATGTGTAAATCCTTAATTACTTTGTCATCTACACATCAGTGTGTAGAGAGATGAAATAAACACCTTCCTCACAAACCTGTGATTCTTAAGGGATTACTTGAAATTTATATTTTTTCTTTGAATACTCACTGCTTTTATTGAAGCAATAACTGTCTTCTTGGAACTTGCACTTATATAGAAAACTTTCTTTCTTTACTTTAAAGGAGATCTACTGCATGAATAATGTGGCGGGAATGGCATCAAATAAAACATCTTCATGTAATATGTAGAAAGAGTTAAAATGTACATCAAAATCTATTATCCTACACCCCATTAGGTAAGAATTCAGGTGTCTTGGTACTTTACATCTCTTTTCCCAAAGTATACGTTTCACCAGGATATCATGCAATCCTGTATTTTTTGATCTAATGGCCATACTGAACCCTGCCAGTTGGCATTGCTTCTCATAATCCTGAATTTTTTGCAAGAAATTACTCTGTACCCATCCAAAACGGCTACTTCCCTTTCCCACCCCTTGCCCATTTTAAGAAAGTGCTGGCCAAGCTATGCCATCAAGAAAACTGTTTAATTTTCTTCAGCTGTGCCTATTTATCTCTAGAATATTTTTGCCTCTCTATTGCAAGACATCAGTGTGTGACTGAATGATTGTTTTTTTTATGATTCCTGTTTTATGGAGAATCTAATGACCCAACAATGAAGTGGGTTTGGGTCCATAATTTTTTCCCCATTCTTTTAAAATTCTTGTTTCCTTTTCTGTTCACCAGTCCCTTTTCTTTCATAAGCAACTAAAAAGGATTATCAACTTTTGTCAGCTTTGCCTCTTGTATCTATTAACTTGATCTAGTCAAATCCTCACCTGAGTACCAAACAAAGATTTGAATTGTCATGTACAAATATCAAACTCCCTCAAACCCAGACAAATATAACAACACAGGTGGAAGTAATGCCAGGATATGAAACAATGGAAAAGCTTTAAAATATCAATGAAGACTGACAGTGACATGAGTTTTATTTTTCAGAAGTAACTAAAGTGTCACCTGAGATTTAGAAATATGACTTTTAGCATTGATCTGTCTTTGTAGTCAAAATAGCTTTTTACCGAATAAATATTTACTCAGGCAGATGAGTGTCAAGCACAGCTGGTTATGACATCAGTCATATTTTTACCTTTTTTTACGGTTAGTTATGGAAAGCATGATTCCTTAACTACATTTAATGTTATGTGATAATTAAGTCTGTCCACACATTCTTTTTTCCTTCTGAATTTCAACTGGAAAACAATGAAACGAATTCTGCCAATTTATGCTTAAAATACTGTAATCCCTTGGACTTAGTATGGTATAACAGGATGTTTGCAAAACTAGTGGATAAAAGATGAATATGAAACAAATATTATGGACAGAAATCAGAGGGGGAAAAGTCAAATTGTAATTAAGCAAAGCAAAACAAGCTCATGCTGATTAGTTGGCTAAAATGGGGGAAAATTAATAGATGCTAAAACAGAGTTGGAACAAATTGCCATTGGACCAAGTCATCAAGGGTAATAATTAGCTTTTCCACAACTGCATACTATGCATTGAGAACAAATGTTTGTTTGTTTTAAAGAATAAATTACACAAAGCATGGGATTTGAAATGCAAATTAATTAACTTTATCTTATCATCTGTGTTCTACAGGGTATAAGAGTACATGATCATCACAAAGTCTTCCATCATCACAATCTTTGAAACTGTATCACTCTTTTCCCTTCTGGCAATAGGGATTTGTTTGATAACAGGTTATAGGGCACACAAACAAGATTTTAAAAAATGGGTTATTAGCACTGTCAAAAAGATTAATATCTAGGTGGGTTGAATACATAAATACTAGAGCAAAGCATGGCTAATAGGAAATGCTGAGTAGGAAGAAAAATATTTATAATAGAATTAAATTTCTTGCACTGACTTTGCTATTGTGGCTATCCTAAGGAATCTATGTTTAAAGGAATATTTTTTCCACAACAGATGTGAATAGATTTTTTTAGCTGTTAAAAATACAGCAGTACATTATACTAGGCAATCTTTCTTCCCCATATTTGTTTATATCTTTTTTTTTCCAGTCTTACTCTTACCATTATGACCAACACCAGTCTCAGAATTCCTCAAAAGATCCTTTCTTTTTTGGTGAAGGTTGGGAGTGAAAGCTTTATTTGTGTATTTGACAAGACATGTCAGAAGCTCGAGGTATAATTCACAGCTAACTGAGAATAGGGTAACTACACCAAAAACCATCAAGAGTGAATATAGAAGGATCCCTCAAATACTTCAGATTAGATTCCCATATTTCAGATGACAATCATGAAGCAAAATGAATCCTTGCTACAGAAATATGATACTTGAAATGCTGAAACTCCTTAAGACTTTTTATACAAGCAAAAGAAATCTCTTAAAACCATAACTCAGAAAGTAATCTCATATAACCTTTGGGAATTTATTTCTTGCTCTAGCCTAGTATTGGGGGTTAGAGTTGGTTGGGTTGTTTTTTTTTTCTTTCTTTCTTTCTTTCCTTATAGAATTTTTTCCCATAAAGTCACTAGGAGTCTAATTACTGGGTGCTTATGGGTGCTTGACCAGAACAAAAGGAATAGCCAAAGGAGATTGAAGCACTGGGCTACACCCTTTTGTGGTCTCTGAGAGTTTTTCTCTATGACAGAAAAATAAAAGAGATATCACAAGGTTTTGGGCAGGAAAAGGGCAGGCGTGGGGACAGTTTCCCTCTCTTGCTCTCGGCATCAGAGAGAAAAGGGTCAGGTTGCTCTTGCTGCAGGAAGAGTTTCTCACTGCCATCACCGGGTCCGGTCCTGAGGAAATCTCCCATCATCTCCTCGTGTGCCCAGGGACTCTGAGCTCTCCTCCTCCTGCCCTGCTGGGCTGAGCTGGCCCTGTCCCACCGCCGCCACTTTTCTTCGGCACCACTTTGGATACGCTGTGTCCCTGCACTGCCCTGCCCTGCCAGGACATCCCTGCCCTTCCAGCTACCACCGCGGAGCTTTGGTACCTCCCATCCACCAGCCTGGGATTTTCCACTGTTCCAGCTTGGTGCTCTCAGAGCCCTGCACCGAGACCAGACTGCCCCGGGCTTTGTGAAACAAAAGCCCCTCGAGGTTCCTGGTTTTGTTTATAATTAATGCTGTAATTGTTGTTGTTTGTTTGCCTTGTTATACATACTAGTAAAGAGCTGTTATTCCTATCCCCATATCTTTGCCTGAGAGCCGACTTAATATCAAAGTTTTAATAATTTGAAGGGAGGGGGGTTGAATTCTCCATTCCAAAGGGAGGTCCTTCCCTCCCTAGCAACTACCTGTCTTTTCTAACCAAGACACCTAGTTGTTGGTTAGGGTTATTCAATCCACCAGTTAATACAGCATTGTTAGTAATGAAACTTATTAGAAAAGTGGATTCACCCTGAAGCAACACTGTTTAAATTTCATTTTAAGATCAATGCTATCATATAATGTTTACAGCAAATGTAGCAAGAGAAGTATTAACTTCATTGCATTTTGAAGAAATGCATTCATGAAGGATAATTCAATCCGTCTTTTAGTATTCTGGATTTTCAAACATCACAAGCCAATCCTCCAAGAGTGTCTGCATAAACTAAAAATTCATTTAATCTATATCTAACTACTTAGGTGGTATCACCAAAAGTTTTGCAATGATCATGCCATCTGTTCTGTTCCGCTTTTCCTTTCTAGCCCTTATTTTACCTTTTATGTGCATATACCTGACTGGAAGACAGGGTAGACATTGAGTGTTCTTTCAGTCATGGGCAGTCTTTTCACAGATGGATGGACAGAATAAGTGCCTTCCCATCCCATAGGATTCCACCTTACCTTTTCTACAACTTGTATATACTCCTGTCTTGTGCTAGTACATTCATTTTCCAAAATTTTAAAGTGGGACGTACTTAGCAAACTATAGCCAGTAAGCAGCAATTATCCTTATTCTGGGTTCTCTCTCTCTGTTCAATGACTATATGAAGCGCCACTTGCTTTCTTTATATTCAAGGAATTATCTAAAATGAACTTAATTACACCCTTATTTCATTACATGTTGTTTTGGGAATGGATACACCACCATACAGAGATGACTATCACAGCAGATTCATCATGAAGGTTCTGTAACAGCTTGACTCTTTGCTTAAGTTTTGAAAATTTGTCTAGGATGTTCTGGCTGAGATCTAACTGCCTCTGCAGAAGAATGTGATTTTTTTCAAATTTTTAATCTGCTGGTCCCCTCTGGGTATCTCAGCTACACTGCAGCCAATCAAATTATATTAAATATATATAAGTATATCATTAAATCCATAAATCCCTCCATTAGGTTAGATACCTAGCTATACATAAGTTAAAATTTGGTGAAATTAATTCACTCTATGTTTGTAGTTGAGTTTCAGATTTTTAACGCATGAGTACAGTCATCTTTATGCAATCATCTACAGGAAGAGTAAGAATCCAGGATGTCACTGTAGTTAGTCAAAATGTAGTCAGTACAGAAATCTATGTCACCTGAAACAGACAGATAGCATGGCAGCCAAGGGTAATAAGAACATTAGAGAAAGACCCTCACAACCTGCAGCAGCTCCTGTAGACATTCAAAGTTTTCTATATGTTCTTTGTCACATTCTAGTACCGTGTACACATCTCAGATACTTTACAGAATCTCAAATTGCATTTTATGTCTTTGCATAGGCAGTTGAATAAATTCTCTAGTAGCTGTTCAGTTGTTAACAGACAATCCCATGTATGTGTCTGTAATCTGCAGCTGAAACGCACATATTGTTTTGGTACTGTATGCCTGCTATAAAAGCATTTATTTTTGGCAGTGTAAGTCAGATATAAATTCACTTTTTTTTTTCTTTATTTTTTTTTTTCTTTGTCCTGTTTGTTTCTCTGGTCACTTTATAAGGTCAAATCGAATTTTTTGTTGTTGTTTCACTGGGACTGTAATTTCTGAATGTCTATAAAGAAACTTCAAATTAGGACTGTGAGCATGCCTATCTTTGACCTTTGCCTTTCTAATTACTAGTTTTCTCTGTCCGATAACACTGAGAGTAGAATTGAGTTAGAATTAAGGATCATATCTTGCAAAATACTGTAAAATATTGTAATAACATTTTTATCAGAGTTGGAAAGCATTATATTAAAGATAGTGTTCTTATCAGAAGTGAAACTTGCTAAGCTGGGGAGTGGAAGAGTTTTGGACCATAAAACCAGAATAAACTACTCCATTTATTGACAAGCTAGAGACAATGATTTCATGCTTTATAACAATTATTCTACTAAGAACAATAGATTTTTTTAAAGAGAAAAATCAGCGAATGAAATTGTCTTCATGCTTTTTTTGTCTTTTATGAAATGTATATACCACATGAATTTGCAGAAGAAAGCTGTATAAGTAATATAAATTCTGAAAATGAAGAAAACCTCATTATACTCCTCTCCTCTCCTCTCCTCTCCNTAATTTAGAAAACAGTGTGGGTAGAAATAGGTTCCAAGACTAATATAGTAATCTGGCTATCTTGAATTTTCTTCTTCTTTTACTATATTTAGGTAATTAATTTACTGTGACATTCTTCAGCCAAGCTAGTAGCCTGCTCCAAAGAGTAGATGTTCTACCGAATTCCATTGAAATCTTCCCCTTTTATTTGTTTCTTGTCGTCTCTGATGTACTTTGCTTCCCACTGATTTCTATACACTTGTGTGATCACATTCTTCAATTTTATCTCCTTTTTCTACATACAATGCTTGAAACTGTATTTCCTTTGATATCATAAACAAAATACTAATTTTCTGTGATGTAGAAAGGAATCTATGTATAAATAAGGTTGTTAATTAGAGAGACAATAGCAGCTTTTGTGTCGTTTATATATGTCATAACACAATTGAGTAGAAAAACTATGAAATATCAATGAACAGTTAGACATGGTCCAGAAACTGCTCTATGATCTTTTCTCTTTCTTCTTTTCTCTGAAATCCTATAATCCATATCAACCAACCCCATTCGAATACTCAGTAAAGATGTTATTTTACAATAACTTTGCAGAATCTTTTTGGTTTTACATAATAACTTGTTGTAGAAAGCATGTATGTTAGAAGTTGGGTGTTAATGTTTTTAAGAAACTATTCAGCTTCCTCAATTATCTCTTTTTAGTAACAAAGAGCACAAAGAATTCTTGAAAGTTTTTATGAAAAAGTCTGAATAAGGCATTTCTTGGTTGCCAGCAGTAAAGTTCTGTTATTTTTGACTTGGTTTTCTGATGGTAGAATTAAATTGTATATAACTGCCATGCAAAAGGAAAAAAAAAACAAAAGGATGAAAAATGGAAAAGCAATATGCCATTATTTATTCAGCTTATCCAATGGATTTTTTGATTGGGAACTAACAGAACCCTCTTTCTGTTATTTTCTTTCTCACTGGAGTTACCTTATTTAGATGTGAGGTATTTTATATGGCATAAGTGGAGTTAAGCAGTAATATTGGAAGCCATTCTCCATATTTCCCCCCAGTAAAGTGATCTGTGGTAAGAGATAACTAAGATATATGCATTTTATGAAGAAGAAATCCATGATTACTCAGTAATTTTGAAACTTTTCTCTCCCCAACATAGACAGAGATTAGATTTACATTTAGAACTGCTAGAGTATGATAACTAAAACCCTTCTCTGAAATAATGTTCTGGTATATATTCATGTAATACTCTGAGATTCAGTTACTGGTGTTTTTCAAGTTGCCATCATGAGACAAGCCAGAATAATTAAGCTGCACATCTGCCCTCGTTCAGTTCTGAAATGGCATATCTCAAATGATGGAAATTGGTCAAGAGTATTGGTTTGTCTTCTCAGTTTTCTTGGGATAGATAGAACAGTGTATTTTCCTCATTTTCTGCTGTATTTCTCAATTTTAGAAATGCACTGTTCTTCCAGCTTTAACTTTAGAAGGAGAGTAACCACAAAACGGCTAAATGAATTGCTGCATAAAAGAAGATGCAGTGTAACATCAAGGAAGACAGGCCTTTCAATTAAGATTAGGACACCCCCAGGATTCAGCATGCAGTTGGAAAGGACCACCCGTTAATTAAATTTTTTTCTCCTTTAATTATTTTAGTGAATTACTATAAGATTAAAAATTAAATTAATTAAATCATCTGTTCCTGGATAACTGGTCTTATAGTAACTAAATTTAAAACAAACAAACAAACAAGTGTTCTGCCTAAAATCAGATTAAAAAATTTTGGGATGCACTGATTTTATTGAATCTGCATGCATTTCAAGTTAAGTACCAGGTCATGTTCTATGCACCTGACACAGTTGTTGTCTTCCAAAGGACTTTGCTGAAACTATTAGATATACCTCTAAGCCTATTTACTATCAAAGAAAATTATCTCCTCTGAAGGCAGGCTGAGATACTTGGGATTGTTTATCCTGGAGAAAAGAAGGCACCAGGGTGACCTTACAGAAGCATTTCAGCATCTAAAGGGGTCCAATAATAAAGCCAAAGAGAGAATTTTTAAATGGGCAGATATTGATAGGACCAGGGGGGGAATGGCTTTAAATTAAAAGAGACGAGATTTAGATTAGACTAATGAAAAAAATCCTTTACTCAGTGCATAGTGAAGCACTGGAACAGGTTGCCCAGAGAAGCTGTGGAAGCCCCATCCCTGCAGGAATTCAAGGCCAGGTTGTATGAAGTTCTGAGTAAGATGATCTATTCTGTGGCATTCCTGCCCATGGCAAGCTGACTGGAATTAGATATTTAAGATTGCTTCCAACCAAAACCGTTCTAGGACTCTATGAGTCAACCTATGCATGCTAAAATATTTTCATGAAATACCATCCAGGAATAGCTACAGCTAATAAAGTGTCATCATTGGATATTACTACAGTTGCCATAACTTAATCCTTCTACTACTATTTTTTAATTTTCAAATTTTTACATTTTAATTTTGCTCTTCTAGTAACATGGATTATCATACTGATAAACATGCATGATCAAAAGAAAATTTTCATAATAAGACTTCAGAAAGGTTTTATTATGTCTGTAGGTAGTATAGCTTTTACATAATTTGATTTTTTGCCCTATCAAGTTCCAATTATTTCAATTTCTTGTTTGAAGTCTTTTCATGCTGTTTCCAATTGACCGAGGCTTTCAACTACAGCATATTCACAGTATTTCAGGAACCACAAAGTTTGCTGGAGATAAACTAATAAATTCATTGCAAGCTTTGAGTTCTGTTCTGGATGTGTCTTTTCACAAAATTATAAACAGTCAAGAGTTAGGTAAGGCTTAGAGCCCTAAAGATAAGCATCCAATGCCATTCAGAATTCTCTAAAATATCCAAAATATCTACACAGACTGAATAATACTAGTGGGAAACTTCAAGAGGAAACAAGTACCTTTCTATTCAAAATGAGCAACTGCATGTAATGGGTTAAAATTCAACAACTGGGCGGAAACACCAAAATATGTAGTGGTTATCACATTCGCCTAATTTTCATTTTTAGTGGAATAGGATTAAAAGAAAAGCAAAACAGGTTCAATTTAAAAATAGAAATAGTTGGATTTATTAACATACAGTAAAGGTGAACAAACAAAAACCAACCACGAAACCCTCTCAAAAACAACCCCCCTCCTCCCTAGCAACAATCTACTTTTCCACGAAAAACAATGCAAAGAGACAAAAACATCAGAACTCTTAAGTCAGTAGCACTTAATAAAATAGTCTCTTATTCAGTCTTTTGAGAGAGACAAGTCCCTCCTGATTCTTCTGGTAACTTTCCACAAGAGACACAGTCTCTTTGTGGCTTCCAACTCCCACTAACGCAGCCCGCCCGACAACCTGCATTTGTGAGCTTTCCCAAATGCAGCCTTTTATATGACTACATAAGGGCTGTGGATTTAAAACACGGGGTTTCACCTTTTAAAGATGCACAGCTTCACAATAAAGGACTTCTTATTCTTCACTGGTGACAAGGCTCCAA
>WBMY01017869.1:9223-22771 GCA_013397315.1 Donacobius atricapilla | reverse complement strand
GTTACCCATGAGTCATACAGCAGAGCATGAATGGGCCCATTAACAGAACATAGTCCGGAGGGTGGGGACAAGGGAAACACTGCCCCACCTGGTTTCAACAGCTCATGAAGATGGTGATAGAATACATATCTTGGGCATACCTTACATTGTAACCTAGGACAATGGTTAAGCTGTAAAGAGGAATAAACCAGAACCCTTTTCATGCTGTGATAAACAAGAAGTCTATGTCTCAGCATGTTTTTACCCTGCAACAAAAAGTGTGGAACTGTATTCCAGTAACACAACAGGTATGAAAATATTCGATTCTTCATCAGGACGAATAATAGAGAACTATTGAGGTCTACTCCAAACTTCAGCACAAAATCTCAGTGCTTCTTGGAAGGCTGAAGAAGACATGGGAATCTCTTATTTTACAAAATGCTGTCAGATGTTGATAAGAAAAATTTTATCTCTAAAATGTAGTCTACTGTGAATAATTACCTATTTAAATATGTGGTCCTCTTTTCCTGTTTTCCAGAATATCACAATTAATGCTCTTGTCTACTTCAGAATTACCCCTGTATAAATAGCACGTACTGTTCTTGCTTTGTATTATGCCTTTGTCTTAGGATTTTGTTATATGTGTACACACATGTAAAGGTCTGCTGCAGAATTTTCTGTTGAGATATGATTATCTAAAATAATTAGACTTGCCGTCAACTAGAATATACTGCTGCAAAGCAGAACTGGAGTGTGCTCTGGATTTCTTAATCTAAAGTAAGAAGACACTTACTCTCTGAATTACAACAGTAACAGTGTATCACTCTTAATGTCCTCATCCTAATTAGTATTTAATGACTTATACCAAGTCACAAAGGTTCAATGGGACACAATGCCCTTTCCTGCCCTTTTCATACAAGACAATTTATAGGGATCCTTTTGTCAATCTAATTGTACATTATCTCTTCGGGACTCCAGTCGACCCCACTGGGCCCTAGTCTGCATCAAAATAGAGAATCATACAGAAATGTTAGAAGAGGTACAATAAGTGCCTGAAATAGCAGGTCTCTATTAAAGTGTATTCCAGTAAAAGAAATAAATGTAACCGTAACCAATGCCAGTTGGCACCAATGTGGACTAATTGCTCCAGTATTAAGTTAAATATTAATTGGGGGGAAAAAAGTGGTTTTTTCTTCAGGTGCAAGAACATTCTGCTACAGAGTTAGTTCTTAGAAACATATAAGATAAACTTCCTTTTCAACATTTTACAACTCAGAGAATGATTAATTGCAGCAAAGTGTTGTGGCTGTTTAATCATTGTCCCCAAGACAGTACTGACAATGCAAAGGGGAACCCAGTGTTATTGAAATGCAGATCTGAAACATGGCACACTAATTACCATGAAGGTGGTTTACTTCTCCCCATATATTATTCATAGTTTTACCTGTGGCTTTAAAAAGAAAGCAACAGAGAAACAGGCAATTTCAATGCTGGTTAGAGCTTGCTCTTAGCTGTGCAGTGCTAAATTAGACAATCATCTGCTTTCCAAGTAAATGAAGCAGTCCTATTCTGCCCAGGATGCCTAGATAATGATCACACACTAAAGGTTATGGAACTAATGGATAGAGGGAAAAAAAGTGTTTCACTGTCTCATCTATGTCACAGTAAAGAATTTCTCCCAAATATCTAATCTAAACCTATTCTCAGTTTAAAGTCATCCCGCCCTCTCATATCAATACATACCCTTGTAAAAAGTCTCACTCTAGCCTTCTTATAGGCCCCTTTCAGATGCTGAATAAAATCACCTCAGAGCTTTCTCTTCTTCAGGCTGAAAAACCTGAACTCCTGCTTTCTTAGCCTCTCCTCATAGGAGAGGTACTCCAGGCCTGTGATCAACTTGGCGGCCTCCTCTGGACTTGCTCCAACTGGGCTGAGTACCCCAAGAGCTGGATCCAGCACTGCAGGTGTAGTCTCAGAATCTTCTCCCTGTCCTTGCTGCCCATGCTGCTTTGGATGCAGCCCAGGACAACTTTGGCTTTCTGGGCTGCAAATGCACAGTGCTGGGTCACGTCCAGCCTCACATCCATCAGCACCCTTAAATCCTTCTCAGCAGAAATAAATTAATTATACTGGAAGTTGTCATTTAAATCATCTTAACCCCCAAGAGGCACAACTATGACCTTCTCTGAAATTCTCAGGCCCTACATGCCTCTGCAGCTACTGATGGGAACAAATTATATGTTGAAAGGCAATACTTGTCTTTCCAAATTTCCAGACAGAAGGAAGTTATTTTGTAGGGCAAAAAGAACAACAGAATATTGTTTGTATGTACATTTTCTGAATTCTTTTCATCAATACTAAAATCAGCATTATTTCAAATTTTGTTATTCTTTTTAGTCTTGTGCTGCTTTTAATAAGAAAGGCCCACAAGCATGAATTTCTTACAAAAACTGCAAAATTACCCAGTTGCTCCCATTTAAAACTCAAAGTGCAAGATGCAGTTGGTAAGGCTTTTAATGAAGTGTGAACTTCAGCTGATTGTCTCTCAATAAGAGATAGAAAAAACAGTCCATATGAATTTCTTACCTACAAAGTTCATCATCAGAGAGCAAAGTCACAATCTTTTTCTCAACATGTGCTTGGATCTCTGAAGGTTTAATTTATCATGCATGAAGTGATGCATACAAGAAAATCAGCATCAAAACTTCCATTTAATTTCAGTAAAAAAAGAGACTTCAGTCCTGTTTTAATGCTTGGTCTTCATGGTTCTCCAGTTTCTCTGTAGAGTTTTAAATTGGAAGTTATTTGAAATTCAGTCTTTTGTAGCTTTCAAAGCATCTGACACTAAATGGTATAAAACCATTATCTATTAGAAGCTTTACTTAATTTTGAAAAAAAATACTTTTATCTATATTTTTTTGCATGGCTAAAATTACTTTCATTTACATTGTCTCAATTTTTATACCTAATGAAATGTAATCCAATGGCAGATCTAATTTTTTAAGTGTGAAGAAAAATGAATGATAGACTTCTCAGAATATATTTTCTGCAGAGGGAAGATTTTTATAATTCATGGAAAATAAATTTGTTTGAGATAAAAAATTATTTTTTAACTTTTTCTCATTTTATAAATTCCTTTTCAGGCCACAGAAATTATAGTTTATAGGTGACTTGTATTTTTTTTATTCTGAAGTGTACATCTAGCTGCTAATTTCATTGGTCAAAATTATCTCTTCCATGCAATAGAATTATAAGTAAAACATAAAAAAAGGAAAATTTTAGCAGACTTTGATCTAATTAGAGGTATAAACATTGCCTGAATCATATAGGCTTGAGGTGTACATCTAAAAAGGAAACAGCATAATAAATTACAAGTAGTATTTCATTTGTTGCCTGCAATTAAAATCTGAATGAGATCCAAAGCATTTGGCTGAACATTCAGTACTTGGCTTCAGCCACATTATAGCAAAGTATGGTTTCCAGACCCATGGAAGGGTGAAGTACCTCCTGATAACTTACGTTCGGAGCAATGGTGTATCATTACTAGACTGGTAGCAAAAAGATGTCTCTGTATTCAATACATAAATTTGAATAACTGTGCTTGACCTTGTTGTGGGATCCAGAGCACAGAATTTTATTTTTTTTGAAGATAAACATCTTCCTTTAAGTTACAGAAGAGGGACTTCTACCTACATAACAGGGTCTTGACTTGAGTACTCTGCCAGAAGTCAACTTTCCTATGAAGGTTCTCTGGGCATCTTTAAAAACAAAAGAACATTTTGAAAAATACAGAGTGGCATTTAAAAATCTGTTCTCTGTTCCACGCATGACTCTTCTATTTTTTCTTTCTTTTCACTTTCTTTCTCTTTCCCTCTTTTATTATTAAATAAAATACATCAAGCTTTTTGGCATCAACATCTTACCTCCTTTGGTTTTAATNGGATACAGGCATCATAAAGTCACTCTAGGACATCATGTTTTTTTGGGTATATTTCAAACTTTTCTGGGTCTGATCTCTTTAATTCACAGATGCTTAGTTTGCTTTGTTCTTCTGTGTTTAAACTGGTTTGTAACACTCTTGAGTCCCAGGGCTAAATTTCCAGAGCACTGGAAGGTAAATGATACTTTAGTATTTATCAGAAGCTGAAGAAGTACTTCAGAAACACAACCAGTCTCTATTAATAAAAAATTATACAAATTGTGGAGAGTTTTGAACATATTGGATATGTGAGATTAGTTCTACCAATCAGAAAATTTACCAAGAATTCATTCATTATGTTTCATTTGGGACATAGCTACAGTCTCCACTGATATCTGGATGGCTTCTTTATCTTTTAGTAAAAATATTATCGCCTAATGCTATCTCCTTTGGTGTGTCTAGCTATCATGAAAAACTGTTGCAAAAATGCCAAATGAAAAATTACCACACCAAAGAGTATCTGCCAGTGTCAAGAAGCATCCCAGACCCCATAACTCTGCCTTATTACAACAGTACTTGTGTCACCATATAAGGTACTAAGCAAGATTAGAGCCGACAAGTTTGGCAAAGTAAAACGTCATCTCTGCCGAAGAGTGCTTATAACATAATTAAGGAACAAATGCGACGCTTCGCGGTAATGGAAAGGAGAAATGGAAACCACAAGGAGCATATCAATCTTTTAATTTCAGTGGGTTTATGTGGTTGATCAGGTGCTGAGGTAAACAAGATGACAGCTATCAAAAAGCCATGGGGAAGGCGTGGCCACAATAAGGGAAAACACTCCTCCCAAAAACAAACTAGAAGTTTTTGTAATGATAGAGCCCATTGACTCCTGCCCATTGACAGAGCATTTGCAGGTAGTTCTGGAAACAAGAAGGGCCTAAGGAGTATAAATGATGATGCAGTTTCTATTAGTAGTACAGGCTTTACTGATAAAACTACAGCATTACTGTTCCCCTGTAACAGTGAGCAGTACCAGATGGATTTAAATATGAAATGATTGCCGTATTTTAGAAGGGTCAGTAATTAGGTAGCAGAGGATCTAGAAACTGGAAAGACAGAAAAGTAGAAATGCTAAATACTGGGATATTTCTCGATCCTAAAAAGTTTTTAAACACTTGACTTTTGAACACATTTCTTCTTAAAATTTGAATTTTGTGGGTTTGCTGTTGGTATGCTAGAAACCAACTTTAATTTGTGTGTTTTATCCATTGCTTTAATTCTTGTAAGGTACATGTAGAAACACCTACCTAGATGCTTATTAAGAATCAATAAGCATTCTAGAAAGAAAAAATATCCAATCAACCTCTGCACCAAAAGAAAAGAATAGAGTCAGAGTCACAGCAGTGAACTCTGGAAGGCTCGTTACTAAAAATGTTCTTCAATGTATTTTTGCACCCCTGACCTATCTTGTAAGGGAGAGATGACTTGTGGTGCTTGATTGCCATCTGGGTTAAACCCAAGCTATTAAACAATAGCTCGCACGAGTTTGACTTTTCTGTTGAACAGGCTGGCTGGCTGCAGAGCTAAGATCCATGGCTTTTTTAATGATGGATCTGTAACATGGAAAACAGTAGGTCATCAAAGGTCAGCAGAACCCCAAATATTGTTAAGTGGGGTATAGCATCTATTCATCTTTTAGTGAAAAATAAAGTAGACTTATACCTTCTTTTAAATTTATTGCTATTTTTATATTAATTGTAGTCTTTGCAGGGGGCAGATGGAGCATACCTTCAGGTTAATGTTAAGGAAGTGCAACTCAGCTTACATCGATATTTACTTAAGTTCTGAATTTCACCTTCTTTGAGTATTTCATGAAGGGAAGTGTATATTTATATCATCTTAATTTCTTTTCACTCAGGAAGTTCTGATATGGAGAAGTTTATTTTCTATATGAAATGCAGATTAATGTTTTCCTTTTTTAGTCAGTACTTCCAATTAAAGTCTGAAAATAACAGTTCTATAGAAATAAAGAGCTGGCTAACAGTTGAGTCTTCAGTATCTCACTAAAGTTTTGACAGAAAATGCCAGTTGAGGACATTTTTCATCTATTTGAACTTGTATTAGTGTGCCTGTTAATTTGTCCCTTTACTTACAGACACACACACAAAATGATCTACCCCTCATCAGAAAAAAAAAGTTCTTTCAGCTTACTGAAACTGTAAGATTTAAGGCAAATGCAGTCTGAAAAAAGTAGTTTTTCAACTCCCATCAGCAAAGCAGTATATCAATTTAACTTTATTACTTCAAGTTTTTTTATTGCCTCAAATTTTGTTACATCACCTTTAAATAATACATTGAGCAAAATGCATACTAGGATGACTGAATGGAATAAAAAGAAAATGATGAAAATATTTTGCTTTAGGAATTAAATTATTTACTGATAAATATGTTAATATTAGGTGTTTAGTAATAATGTAACTATATGAAAATGGAATTATACTTTGTTCTCATAATGATGAAAAGAAGAACTATTTTATAAATCTTGATAGCACATTTTAATGTGCATACCAAAATTGATAGTGGGACTTTATTAGAATAACTTATGTCCCAGGAAGAACTTAATTCATGCATTAGAAAATTTTTCTTCTGATCATTTTCTAAACAGTTCTGGGTTTTTTTTTTTTAAATTTCCTTTTTAAAAAATGTTTTGTTCATTTGAAACATATCACTTCAATGAGCAGAATGTAAAACAGGAGGCTGTAAAATATAACTAACCATTCCTTCTGAGCAATATAACAAGGTTAAGTTGGAGTCAAAAAAAGTGGGCTTACAGTTTTGTAGAATATAAATAATTATTTCCAATTGTAACTTTGGAATCTTTTTTTTGGACTTCTCAGCATATGGTTTAATTCGTAAGGAAGAAATCAGTGCAAACAATTAGCTGCAGAAGGAGATGATTGCTTAGTTTAAGGTGTTAATGAGAAATTAAAAAAAAATTAATTTTTCACCTCTGGCTAATTTTTTTAGGACAAAAATAGCATCCTAATGATATCTGAAAAGCTTTTTCATCTTAATTGTGAAATACAATTAGTTTGTCAAAACCTAGAGATTGATATTGAAGTTTGACTCCAAGGTATGAGTGAAAACATTATTTTACTCTGAACTGAGAATTTTAAAGTATTAATTAGAGAGCTGTGGAAGAGGTGTGATATGCTGAATTAATTGATGAATTGCTTGTTTGATTAAATTATGATTAAACAGATTTATTTTTATTTCATAATCCATAAATGATAAATTACTCTAAAACTAGTTCTGTAATTATACATTCAGTAAATGAAGATATTAATGTTTAATTAACTAAGGTCCTAACTATAGCCCTTTAGGCTCTATTCATTAAGGAAAAGCTACAGTAACTATGCTGGTTTAACCCTTAGTTTTATTGAACTTCAGTAAAATGAAATAATTTTGTATGAAGAACTAGGCTCATTAGTGAAGGGGCTCCAGGGCTATCTGTTTTTCTTAAAGAACAGACTTCTGTGTGTATATTATTGCTTGTTGTAAATTATACTTGTATCTGTATTCATGAATATTTACTGATTTCCATCACACAAGATTCCAATGCTAAGCCCATTAAATAGCTGTAGGGTCACGTTAGTCTTGACCATTACAGCAAAACTGCATTATGATTTTATTGCATCTATCTTTTATTGAATAAAGCTAAAACAAAGTCAGTTTGGAGATTGCGAACTATGATTTCATACAAGTTCAAAAAAAATTAACTGAAGATACAAAAATTCCCTCAAACTTTTTCAAATCCCCTTTCTTGTTAGTCAGAGACAAAGGTGTAGACAGAAGTCAGTGTTTCATGCAGATGAATATCTGTCAACGAGTTGTAGTTTAAGCTAATGAATTTGGGATGAAGAATTCAAAGCTGTGACTTCTGCGTATTCATAAAAAACAGAGAGGATGATCAATTGTGTCAGATTAGTGAGGATTGCTCTCCAACCCTTTCCAAAGGCAAGAACCGGAAGTCTAACCACCCAAAATGCACATATACATATTTACACAATTTAGGCAACACCAAGGAGGAACTGGAGTTCTGTGACCAGTCTGGGAGTTATGATATCATAAGATTCATTAGAAACTCATTTGACTCAAGAACCACAATGGATGCCCACAAATCAAAAATGTTATAGCATAAATGAGCTACTATGAAAAACGTAATCTCCTGGCAAGGCAACACCAGTATGGAGTTGCACTGATGATCTCTTTGGATCTGGAAATGAGTATTGACCCAATTGGTCTAAAGAAAGAAATTCAGTAGAGCTAAATATGAAACAAGTAACCACCTGGAAAAAGTGAAGCTGCAGTCCTTTTTGTGTGAAATATATGCAGAGTGAATTTAAAATTGTTTTTACTGACCTTGGATGGTTTTCTTTCTCACAAACTGCAAAATATATGGTTTTATGTTAGATTAATAAAGATAAAAAAGTATAGTCACAAAAAAAGGTAGGTATTTCTATTAAACTCTTTTAATTAATTGTTCCTGTGCAGTAAGCCCCATAAAAGTTCAACATCTAACTCTTCAGCACTTCGGTATTTTTTGTACTTCTAAGGTATTGTCACAGCTGCAGAATGCAGAGTTGGAATTTAACACTAACTGTGAGTCTCATAATAAAATCATGAGTTAACAAGTCTTATTTTTATTGTCATTGGAAATAACAGCATAGTCACAACCAAAAAAAAATCATGTGTGCTCTGAGATCTCAGGGCAAGGTAAAATTATGTCTGCCAATGATACATATGTGATCATGAGTTCAAAGATCCATAAAAATACTTCAGAAACTGTATTTTTACACTTGTTAAACTATTTCTTACTAATGGGTCATTTCTATTCTGAACTCAGACACATTTGTTATTAAAATTCTGGCATATGAAATTTACTAGCCCATGGAGATTTTTTTTTTTCCCAGCTGAGCTGGAAAACAAAGATATAACAATATTAACCAAACAAAAATTAGCTTTGTCATAAGATTACAATTGCCATCATAACATTTCCAAGCTTGGCAACTAAATATATAAAATTATGTCTTCTTCATCACATTATCATAAACTAAATTGACCATGAGTAGCAGCAACAGCATGAAATTGATTATGGCAGGGTATCTTTTCACTTTGCTTTAGAATTCAAAAAGAAAAAAGAAATAGAGAAGTTGAGTTGAAGCGGTCAACTATACTTGTGTTACTATTTCAATTCCAACATTTATATTTCAAATACATAAATAGATGATCATACATTTAAACAATTTTACAACCTTCGGCTGACTCCAAAACAGAAAAAAATCTTTCCTCTTTGGGAAGCTGCAATGAAGAATAATTATTGGAATTACTCAGAGTCCTGAACTCAAAGCACATTTGCAGCAGTTACAAGATGATTGAGAGAAAGCCTTACTGATGATGTGAGTTGAATTAATGTTAAAATAATTCATTATTTACTATTGTACTGCTGTTTTCATTGTTGTTTGTAGAGCCCTTCACTTAATTCTTTTTCAATACTACACACACAGATTAGATTCCTACTTGCAAATGGCATCTTTGAGAATATAACAAAAAAATAACATAGAAATGCAGTACTGAAATTCTTATAGTTGTGTGTGCAGTTTCTGAGTGGAACAATGTAGATTCTTAGGAAAAGTATAAGAACAGGACGCATAGTGGTGTTTTCCCAAATGCTTGCATTCTCCCAGTGTAGAATGATTTGTGGCCCAAGGTCTTACTGACTATATGTGATGTCTTTCTTCTTGATAGGCCTCAAAGGATTTTTCTTCAAAAATCTGTCCAAATCTTCTTTTGAACACACATAAACTTAGAGCACTCAAAATGTCCTCTGGCAAACAGTTCAATAGCTAAGTATTTCCTTTTTATTTGTTCTGAATCTGGCACCCTGAACCTTTGACTAGGAAAGAAAGTAAATAACATTCTCCATTACTCTGAGAATATTAGACTTCTATTTTTTTGCCTCTGTGGGTTGCAGAAGAAAGAGCCCCAGTAGAGACTCACTGCTATTAGTGCTTTTAAGTCCTTCATCGCTTTACCTCCACAGTAAATGCATCACATAAAACCAAAATATTTCCTCTCATTTTCAGCCAGGAACATTGTGTCACAAAGGGGGAAAAATCCAGTTTTAGCCTACTTGCATTTCAAATGAATTCTCCTTGCTGTAGTCCACTGATATGAAAATAGGCAAATGTATCTATTCACTTATCCTTTCTCTAGGATGTCCTATCACAAGTTATTAAATGTAAAAAAAAAAAGAAAAAAAAATTCAAGGTTTTCTGGAAGGGACAATGATAAAAATATAGCCTTCAAACGTCTTCAACTATTTTCCTATTCTTAAGTTGCATTATATCTATTTACATGCATAAAACGCTGTTAATCACCTAATTATTGCCTTTCCTTATTTTCCTCCTATCTTATGCTATTTTTGATTGCCTTGCTCATTTGCTGTGTTTTTAATCTTAACACTGAGATTTAACCTCCATGAATAAACTAATAAACGCACTTTTTTTTCCTTCCTTTTCTTGTACGTTCCTCATTGCTGAACATGAAAATGGTGAAATAAATTGGATCAACAAGTACTTAACAAAACTTATGGAAGAAAAGCACCCCCACTGCACATAACCGTATTTGGTTCACCTTCATTATGATTTCTATATAGTTTAGTTTTTAATGTCCAAATTCTAAGTCTAATTCACAAGGAATATTTCACTGATGATGTTGAAAAAGATGCTTTCCAGGAAAAGAAATAATTTGGAGGTATATTTGGAAGATGGAGTTTACGTGCATTTACAAAAAGTAAAGAAGTAAACTAGATCTTTTATCGCAGAAGTACTTTAAAGTCAATACAGCTGTAGAAATTTATATCTGCTTAATTTTCCTCATGTTTTTCACCATAATTAGATAATCAGGTCTTTGTTACACTGACTTTCAGTTTAACATCCTACTTTCACCATAAAATCCCCATATAGTGTGCTTCTGAACATGTTCAACTTGTGTCCAAAACAAGCTTGGTCCACAAGTAGTATACATCTTCTTTTTAAACACGACAACAAAAATATGCATGCCTTGAAGCCAGGAAAGACATATATATACCAGATAATTCTGCAACACCATCAACTTGTGAATTATTGTTCGGAAAATATTTTATAGCTCTGGTGTTCTCTTCATCATGTGAAAGGATGATAGAGGATGTGCATGCATGAGCTGTGACAGTTATTCCATTTCAAAACTGTGTCTCTGAACAGTGCTCTACCATTATGTTTTTCCTGTTTGTAGCTATGTGAAAATGAGAATAATAATAACTGCCTCCATGAATTGTCCAGGACATCCAGAAGTCCTTTGATCGATATTTCCCTAAGTCCCTATTTTTGCATCTTTCTGTAATTCATGGTAGATGTAGTGAGTGTACTGTTACTTCATCATATGGTGAATAAGAACTATACAGTGTTTTATCTGAAAATCCTGAGGTATTTGTTTGAAAACCCAAAACATATTTTTTCTTTTTTTTTTTTTTTGACTATGTAATGGACCATAATACATTAGATCAAAAATGAGATTTGTGTTATTTAAAATCATAAATATTATCTCTTCCAAGCTTATGTTCTGGAGTGCGCATGACTTTTTTCATGGTATTCATACCTTGTGAGTTCTCTTTTCCCTTAAGATACTAAGATCTACTCAACTCCAAATATAAAAAATTATTTTCAAAAGTTATTAATGAAATATTGAAGTTCCCTAGAGCTTTTTTGTACTGTGTAGGTAGAATAATATTTATCTTGGTGTTTTACCACTGATTAAGGATTTTATATTGACTTTTATACTTAATGAAAATTATTATGCTATCCTCTATTAATTATTAATAGCACCTGTCAAGATGCAACATAATGGTTGTTTCAAGGTTTGCATGTTTAGGGTTTTTTTTTACTGTGCTTATCCATCTCTTAATAAATTGTATTTAAACTGAGGTTAACATGTAACACTTAGTATTCTGTTTAATAAAGTGAATATCTGGATGTCTGATGTTTATGAAAGGTGTAATCTGCTAACTTTCTAGTTCTTCCTAACATTTACTGCCTGAATTAAAGTCTAATTCTTGAACTGCAGTCTTCTCAAAGCAGAAAAACAGATCCTGCAAGAAGTGGGTTCTATTGTTACAGTGGTTAGATCTGTGTCATTTAAAAAGCTGACAAAAGAGATACTATATAAAAGGACAGCCAGGTGTCTCAAGAAATAGAAACAATTAAATACTACTCTTCTGCAGAACTGTAAGTGTGGGAAATAATAGATATTTATTCCCTTAAAGGAAACAAACAAACAAACAAAAATAAGTAGGAAACTGAGTAGTTAGGGTTATTTATCTGTATTACAAGTGTTCTACCACAAACTTTTCATAAACCTGATATAAATCCAATTGATGTGAAATAATGTCTCACCCAGGAAATATTGTTGCCCCCTACAGTTCTTTTTTATGAGATTTTAAATGCTTTCCTGTCATTTTTCACTAAATGCATGCACTTGGGTTAAACTCCCTATGTATCTGCTTTATAAAGGAAATAGAAGTTTTGCTGGTTTTTATAACTGTAGTCATCCATGTGGTGTCAGGTCTAATCACCTTTCCTAGTATCTATATGCTGAATGCAATCAGGCAAATACCTAGACTATGTCAAAGACAATCTTTATTTCAAGAACTCAGCCTACTGCCCTCTGAACATTTGCAGTTCATAAATTTGCTGAGGTAGTTTTTTATAACTTAAGTTACTAATAGGAGTCCTCATAGATGGCTTCTATCAGTCTTCAAAGATTCTCAGAGCCCTGGTAAACTCTTAGCATCAGAAGTGTTCTTTGACTAGAAGTCACTCTTTCAATTGTCTAATGGGTAAAAATACTCCTTTGCTTGCTGCCAGATTGTTCCCTTACAGTTTCATTTGATGTCTCATTAATTCACCCTTTCCACACCCATCTCTCTGATCTGTAACACTCACAATAGAAGGTTAATATCTGCTAGCCTGAAATAGGTGGTATAGCTTTTTAAAGTCCTTATTGAACCATGAACGGAGTTTGGCTGGGGCAAAGTTAATTTTAATCGCAGGGACAGGTATGAAGCTGTGTTTTGGTTTTATTGCTGAAAACAGTACGATAATACAGAGATATTTTTGTTATTGCTGAGCAGGGGCTTACACAGAGCCAAGGCATTTTCTGCTTCTCATACTGATGCTCCAGAGGCTGGAGGTGCATGGGAAGTGGGGAGAAGACACAGCAGGAACCTAAAATGATCAAAGGGATGTTCCAGGCCATATAGCATCGTGCTTAGTGGAGTGGGGGGCAGAAGGAAGAAGTGAGGAATCTTTGAGTGATGGAGGAACATTTGGGGAATGTTTGCCTTCCCAGTTGTTACATTCCTGTCCATGGGAAGCAGGGAATTAATTCCTTGCTTATCCCTGGTTTTGTGTGCAGTTTTTTTTGTTTCTATTGAACAAGTTTTCTTGCTTTTACCTTTCCAATTCTGTCTCCAGTCCTGCTGATGAAGGAGTGAGTGAGAGGCTGCTTGTTGCTTGGCTGCTGGTTTTAACTTATTGTTAAAAAGAAAA
>WBMY01017868.1:38844-54755 GCA_013397315.1 Donacobius atricapilla | reverse complement strand
TTCACCCCCCCTCTCCCTCACCATACCGCCCCCCCCGCCCCCCTCCCGCTGCCTTTATTCATTATGCAAACGAGAATTGCTTCACTCCTGGAAGTTGGGCTCCACTTCAAAGGGGCGCCCTGCCTGCGCTCCCTCCCCGCCCTGCCTCCCAAAACCCCAACACCCCAAAATTCCAGGTCGGGGGATTATTATTATGTCTTCTCTTCCTTCCTAACCTACATCTGTCAAGATCGGCGCTGGGAGTATTTCTGGCCCGTCCCCTGAGTCATCGTCGCTCGCGTCCCGCTCCCTCCCAGGCAGCTCCCCAGTGTCCCCGCGCTCGGTGGGGGGCTGCGAGCTGCTGCTCCCACCCTTGGGGTGCTGCTGCTCCCACCCTTGGGGTGCTGCTCCACCGTGTCCCCCCCACCCTGGCCAAACCCCGGCCTCGCACCTCGCTGGGGCATTCTGTAATGTCGCTGATGGGGGGACACACCTGGGGGTGCCCCGAACCCGATGTCCCCCCTGTGTGGGTGCAATGGGGACCCCCCCACCACTCTGGAGCTCTGGAGCCACCACGTCACCCAATTCCCACCTCGCTGGGCAGAGGGGTTGGATTTGCCCGGTTCAGGCAGGNCTCAGTTTACCCACTTACCAGCCCGCGGGACGCCGGGCACCGGCCGAGACACCCGCGCGGCCACCCAGCAGCCGGCTGGGGCCACGCCGCGCCTCGCCCCTCGTTAGCGGGAGAGCCTGACGAGCCTGACCCACTTCCCCGAGCGCCGGGAGGATTAATTGGTTCCTTTGCTCGCGCGAAGCCGCCGGGAGCTGGGGCAGGTGCCAGGCGGGATTAGCAAAGCATGAGAGCGCAGCTTGCGGGGCCGGGCCCTGCCCGCAGCGCCCCGCCGCACGGACAGCCCGCATCGCCGCCCGGACAGCCGGCCCTGGGCGTGCTCGGCCTCCCGCACGGGTCTCCGCACGGTCCCGCTGGGGATATCCAGCCTGTGGGATGCCCGACCCCATGGGATGCCCGCTCTAGGGAAACTGAGGCACGGGCTCCAGCACATTCCCTGCATCCCGGCACGCTGGAAGCATCCAGCAGTGGGGACACAGGTTCAAGAGGAGCTGGAGCGGTCGCCTCCCATCGTAAATAAGCAGCTCAGCGATGATTTCCTGCTCTTGTTGACCTTTGACTATGCAGAATAAAGACATAAATCCATATTTTAAACCCATCTGAGCGCCAGCCAGGCCCAGAAAGCCATTTACAGCCTGCGATTTGGACGGGGCAGTGAGCAGGAAAGCGATGGTTTCTCGAGGTGACATTCCCCAGGAGGGAAATGAAGTGTTTTATTTGCAGATATATAGGGCACGGTCGTTCCTCCGCTTCCCCTTCCCTCCGCCCTCGGCTCATAAATAAAACATACGGCCGTGTAACCGGCTAATTACGGGAGGATGGCTAAACCCTGCCGGTCGCTGGGAAATCAGCTTTTTAATCAGCCCACTTTCCTCCCCATCCAACTGAAGGAGAAACGGGCATTTCGGGTGCCGGGATGGAGCCGAGACTCTCCGGCGGGTCGTAGGCTCCCGCTGGGGGCTGTGCACCCCGATCCCTCAGGGCAGCTTTGGGGTTGCTTTGGATTGGGAGGGGTTCAATCTGCTTCTGGTGTTTTGCTGTTTTTTCCCCTGGCTGGGAAAAGGATGTCTTTGAAAAGTCTAATTGTTCCTTACACATTAGATACATTAATGAGGTCTCTGATCAAGCGGCTGGCTCTCTGGCAAGGAGGCTTCAAGTAGCAATTTTCCATTTGTGTTTCAAATTTTAATGAATGTTCCTGTCTCCGGCTGCGATGCGCGGTGATAATCCGCACGGCTCGGGTCAGCGCCAGAGCAGGGGCTGCCGCACTGGAGGGCTTGTACAAGGGTTTGATTTCTTTGGGGAATAGTTCATACAAAAAATGGTAATGGCAGAAGACAGTCTTCCTTCCCCCTCGGTTGCCAGAGCCCAAGAGCTACAAATCAGAGGGTTATTATTTCTTTCCGATGTCCCTAAAGTATCCTATATCTTTAGCGGGAGAGTAAAGTTCAGCCCTGATAAGATTGCGGCGCTGGCTGAGACGCGCGTTGCCTTTCCTCCTGCCTTGTTTTTTCTTCCCTCCACTTCCAGCTCCCTCTGTCCCTGAGGAGGGCAGCGAGGTGTCCCCAGGGCCACTCCAGGGCCCCGCCAGCGCCTCACACCCAAGGGCTGGATCCGGAACCCACCCCGCCAGGACAAGATTTGTATAACCTTGTTTTGGCATGCCTGCCATTAACTTAATTTAACATCCATATTGCCGCTACTTAATTAAATAGATGAACTCATTTTACATTTGCAAGTCTTAATTCATCCTGAACAAAATTGGCCATGTTTCGTTCTTTCTACGCTACCAGCTCCCCGGAACAAATGACTGCCTTTTGTAGTTAACTGCTAGTACAGGTTAAAAGCTAATTAGCAGCCCGGGTTGGGTGTTAACTTCCTTATTTATCACCCGGCGCCACTCGGTGAGAGAGGGGGCGCGGGCTGGCACTTCCAGCTTCCTGCGTGGGCCCCGGTCCCGCAGGGCGCCAGCGGAGCGGGATGCACCCTGCGTGGCACCGGGGCAGGTGCCTGCCCGTGGGGCTCCCGACGCACGGAATGCCCGGCGCAGGGGGCCTGGCACGTCCTCCAGGTGTGCGGGATACCTGAGGCTTGGCGTGCGGCGCGTGGAGGGGTCAGCGCGCGGCGTTCGATGCATCGTTTTCGACGTGCAACGCGCCGTCGTGGCCGGGGTTCAGCGCGCCGTGCCCCCAGGATGCGCCGCACGTGGTTCCTCGTGGGTGATGCGCAGGGCTTGACACGCACGGCACAAGGGCCTGGACACGCGTGGTCCTTGTCACAGCGCCGCTCAGTGCGTCACACGGCGCCCAGCCCGTCCCCCAAGCACCCAGACACCTCCCTGGAGAGCACCCCTCCACCTCACCACCCCGCCAAGCCACCACGGGCTCTGCCACGGCCAGCATAACCTCCCCGGAGGTATCTGCGAGAGGTCCCGAAGCAAGCATCACCCTGGTTTTCCAAGCAGGCTCCCACGCAGGCCGCTCCGGGGGTGCCCAGAGCGCTCCAGGTGATGCCTGGAGGCTGCCGAGCCTCAGCACATCCCACCCACACACCCTCCATGTGGCCCTGGCTGTGGCAGGGGGCACAGCAGGGCCAGGGGACACAGGGGACCCCGCCAGCGGGGCGGCCGGGCTGCGCTGAGCCTGGCAGGAAGCCGCTCCAGGAAGGCTCATCTGGTTTGACTAACAAATCGCTAACTGCTTCCCCCGAGGCAGGTGGAAGGAAACAAGCTCGGTGGCTGTAAACAACCACCCGGCCCCCCGCGTCCCACCCACGGCCCCTCACAGCCCTTCCCAAGCATGGCCAGGGGCAGGTTGAGGCAGAGAACACTTGTGCAACGCCCCCATCATGCTCTGATGCAAGTCCTGCCAAAGGGACAGGGCCCCCTCAGCCCCTGCCCGGAGCCCAGGGACGCTGGCGCCCCGGGCAGGACGTGGGGTGACCAAGAGCTTGCGCCAGCCCAGGCTGGCCCTGCAGGACAACACCTCGCTGGCGCCTGCCATGACGCCCCAGCTGCCGGCGTGACTCAAGGGGATGAGCCGAGGTGGTGGCACGGGGCGGCCAGGGGCGAAGGCCACCATGCTGGTGACACTGCCGTTCCTCTGCCAGCACCAGCTAGAGCAGGGGACCCCAAAAGAACAGCGTGCCAAGGAGAGGCGACCACCGGTGATGGCAGCTGCCAGCACCGGAGATGTCCAAGCCCTGCTAACGGGGACGTGGCAGAGGTGGCGTGGGGACGAAGTGGCGGGAGGGGACTGATAGGCATCTCCCTGGCCTTGTAAACCGATCTGCCCCCACCTGCTGAAATAACAGCGAGGGGAGGCGGCTCTGGTTACCCGCAGTGCCGGGGGCCGGCTGGGTGCCAGCGCCCTTGGCCGAGGGCCAGGCAGCTCGGCGGGCACCGAGCGGGGACCCCCGGCCTCCCCCCCCGTGCCGCAGGCACCGCACGGAGCTGCTCGTCCCGCTCCCCGGCGTCACCAGCCCGCCTGCTCCCTCCCCACCCGGTATTTCAGGTCTGGCACCCAAGCCGGCGCCTTCGGGAGCCAGCGGTCCCGCAGGGACATCACCCCTGCCCCGGGCCACCGCTGTGGGGATGACACGAACCACGCCGCGTGGGAGCAGGAATAATTCTCCAGGTTATCCCGAGCGGTTTGGGCTCCGTCCTCCTCGGCACAGAGGGGGTCGGAGCCCGGCAGCACCAGGATAAGGAGGCACCATGGCCAGAAAGGCAAAGCCTGGTGGCTGGATCCAGCCCCTCTGGGAGGAGGGATAAGCGCTCCCAGGTCTCTCGCTCCCCCCCAGGCCCCACCAGGACCCCATCCCAAATCCCTGCCATCAGCAGAAGCGAAGGAGCGGGGCCATACGGAGCGAGGGTGATAGATAACAGCCCTCTGTGCCGGCGAGATAAATAGCCCCAGCAGCGCCAAGCTGTACTCGGCCAGAAGCTAATAGGGGCTGTCAGGGCGGTTTAGAGGAGCAGAGCATCGTTTCGGGGCCCGGCTGGGAGGACGCCGAGGGGAAGTGACAAGGAAGCTGAGCAGAAAGCGACAGGCAGTACACAAAGAGCATGTCCTCTGTAAGTGGTGATAAACCTTGGAAAAAAAAAGAAAAGCTAAATCAGTTGTTTAGCCGATGTACCACATGCTGACAGGGCAAATGTGAAGGCTTTTATGGCCACATGGGTTTTCATTTGCAGTTATTCATAGCGGAGCCGGGCGCTTTATCTCACTTTACATTATGTGCAACCACAATGCAGACACTTGCACCGCAACGCATTGCCTCCCTGGAAAATATTAATATGTAAATGTCAGGCTCAGAGGGCAGCCAGGGAACGGCAGGCAGGGAGCAGGCCGGGAGATAAAACCTGCCCTGGGAGGGAGGGGGGCGAGCAGGACCCCCAGCCCGCACCCTCGGGTGTGCAGGAAGGGGGAGGCACAGCTGGGCTGCAGCGTGCAGAGAGGAGCTGGGTGTGCAGGGCACACGTGTGTGCCCCACGCACGGCCTCAGCTGAGAGGGGATGCGTGTGTGCGAGCACAAACACGTGTGCGCACGGCGTCCCTCAGCAGAGAGCGACGGATTTCCGTGCGTGCGCTCACACGCGTGTGCACAACACCCCCTTTCGCGGCACGGGCTGCGCACCTGCCTCACCTCCGAGGGAGGACAGACAACTCCGGTGACCTGCCATGTGCCACCATCCACGGACAACCCCACAGCTCCACGCCACGCACACCCACGACGGGCCGGGGGAGCCGTGCCCATCCCGAGGGATGCGTGCCGGGGCCACGGGGCCACCACGCCGGGCTGGAGGCAGCCCCGGCCGGGCAGAGCGCGCCGGCGCGGCGTGCCAGCGCCTGCACAGCCCCGGCGGGCAGCGCTCCAGCCATGCCTGCTGTTCCCGGGCTCCGTTCCTCTCCAAGAGCCTCCAGCCCCGGGGTAGTGCCAGACTGACAGCCTGGAGGCTATTTATTCGCAGGCAGAGGCAGCGGGAGCTGCTGGCGGATGNCCGTCCTCCTCCCGCGCTCGGGCGCGGGGACACAATTAAATCAGTGTTCTGCTAACAATCTGCCGGCTAATAAGACATTTTCCTCCCTCTCCCTCCTCCCCCCCACTCCACCCCAATCCGTGTGTGATGGGAGCGCTTTGATATGAGAGTGGACTCTAATGGGTTCGGTGTAAGGGAGCCTTAATTTATTACGTGCCTGTAATTGATGTTTGTATAAAGTAGCTCTTACAGCTCCTCAGAGCGGGAGATGAAAAGCAATCAGTCAGCCATTTGCCTCCAAAGGAAGGAGAGAGGAGAAGACAGACAGCGAGAAAGAACCAGACATACTCATCAAGCCTCGGAGAAAAACCCAGAAAACGAGGGAACAAACAAAATCACCCCCGCGCAGCCTCACCAGCGGCTCTGGCACCGCTGGGTATCACCGCCAGCATCCCTGGGTACCACCACCAGCATCTCTGAATATCACTGCCAGCATCCCTGGGTATCAGCATCAACATCCCTGGCTAGCTGCCAGCATCCCTGGGTACCGCTGCCAGCACCCTTGGGTATTGCTGCAAGCATCCCTGGGTACCGACACCAGCATCCCTGGGTACCGCTGGCAGTCCCCGACTACCACCAGCAGCATCCCTGGGTACCACCGCCACCATCCCTGGCGACCAGCTGCCACAATCCTGGCTACCTCACCACCCCAGCGTTCCCAGGGCCGGATCCTGGTGGGAATGCCGGGTGCAGGGCAGGATGAGGCCCCCTCCCGCGCCGGCTGGGGCTGATTTAGGCTGCGGCAGCCGGTGCTGAGCTGCTCTAATGACGGCGGGCGCTGGGGAGTCACGTGCAGCCCAGCGCCGGCTGGGGAGCCGTACGTCACCGGCCCCGGCAAAAAAAATCGGTGCTAAATTGAATCAATCCATCTTGGAAATGGCTCTTGTCAGCCGGTGTCAGGGAGAGCGTCTGCAGGAGAGGGATCAGGCGGGGGCAGGCCGGCGAGGGCCAGGCGGGCGGCACCGCTGCCGCGGCACTGCCGGGTGTCTGCTGACCCCCCCAGATGGTGGATATGGGGGGTCCTCCTGCTGCTGGGGAGGGGGGCAGAGCAGGATGGGATCCTCATCCATCCAGCAGGGAAAGCAGAGCCTGGGGCAGACTGCGTGCCTCAGTTTCCCACACTCTGTGCCCCTCTGTCTGGTGAAGGAGGGCAGCTCCACATCAGGTAAAACCCCAGGAGGGTTGGAGACCCCCCCAGTGCCCACGTGCGCCCCAACACTGCGCCCAGGGCAGAGCGTGCCAAGCTGGGAAGGACGATTCCGCACCAGGGAGACAAAGACGCCGGCACTTGACACAAATATAGATGGATCCTCGGAGTACGGACCCCGCAGCCTGGCAAATTAANCACGCAGGGACACCGGGCAGCTGCCGCGCTCTCCCTGCCCCAGCGGCCCTCAGCGCCACCCAGTCAGGCCGAGGCGCTGGAGGTGGCACCCCGAAGGTGGCGGGGGTAGGAAGAGCGTGCGCACCCACCCCGGGCACCCACCCCTGGGCTTTGCTCCTCGGCAGGGTGCCTGCCGGGTTGGGGGGCACCTCCGAAACGCGGCCCCCTCGGCCGTTACCAGGAGAATCGCTGGCAGCCGGCGCTGGCACGCGGACAAGACTGGGAGGGAGGTGGGCGCGNNNGACTACCACCAGCAGCATCCCTGGGTACCACCGCCACCATCCCTGGCGACCAGCTGCCACAATCCTGGCTACCTCACCACCCCAGCGTTCCCAGGGCCGGATCCTGGTGGGAATGCCGGGTGCAGGGCAGGATGAGGCCCCCTCCCGCGCCGGCTGGGGCTGATTTAGGCTGCGGCAGCCGGTGCTGAGCTGCTCTAATGACGGCGGGCGCTGGGGAGTCACGTGCAGCCCAGCGCCGGCTGGGGAGCCGTACGTCACCGGCCCCGGCAAAAAAAATCGGTGCTAAATTGAATCAATCCATCTTGGAAATGGCTCTTGTCAGCCGGTGTCAGGGAGAGCGTCTGCAGGAGAGGGATCAGGCGGGGGCAGGCCGGCGAGGGCCAGGCGGGCGGCACCGCTGCCGCGGCACTGCCGGGTGTCTGCTGACCCCCCCAGATGGTGGATATGGGGGGTCCTCCTGCTGCTGGGGAGGGGGGCAGAGCAGGATGGGATCCTCATCCATCCAGCAGGGAAAGCAGAGCCTGGGGCAGACTGCGTGCCTCAGTTTCCCACACTCTGTGCCCCTCTGTCTGGTGAAGGAGGGCAGCTCCACATCAGGTAAAACCCCAGGAGGGTTGGAGACCCCCCCAGTGCCCACGTGCGCCCCAACACTGCGCCCAGGGCAGAGCGTGCCAAGCTGGGAAGGACGATTCCGCACCAGGGAGACAAAGACGCCGGCACTTGACACAAATATAGATGGATCCTCGGAGTACGGACCCCGCAGCCTGGCAAATTAAAACGTAGCGCGAAAAGGGGGGACGGAAGCAGCCCCGGTGATTGATTTTCCATCCAGACATTCAAACCAACCGAATATGTCACCCAGACAAGCCCTCGGAAAGAGGCGGCAAGCCCAGATTTATCCCCTGCTTGGACCGGAGACCATCAATCCCTATCCAACCCTGGGAAATGGCTTCACGCCCTTGCCTTCCCATCCCGGCGCCCATCCCATCGCCGGGCCAGCAGGTGGGATGGGCACCACGATGGGGAGCTGGGGCACAGGAGCCATCACCGCACCAGGAAAGAGGATCCTGGCGCAGGGACGCACACCCAGGCTGCTAACGAAGGCAATTAGAGGGGAAAGCATCCCTCGCACCGCTTCTCCTAATTAAGAATCATCCAATTCCCCAACCCGCCTGTTCCCCGGCTCCGGTACAGCCTGTTATTTACCTGCAGCTAATAGGTTGGGCACAGCTAATGATAGTCTTGTATCAAATGGCTGGATCTTGGCTTCTGACAGCTTTAAAGACCCGTCTCGGGGACACAAGGGTTTCTAATTACGGGGTTCGTCACGGGAAGGCTGGGTTCAACGCCAGTCACTCTCCCCGGGTGACATTTCTGCCCGGATTGGAAATCTAAACACAGCCCAGCCAGTTAAGGTTAAAAATACGGCGCTTGACAAGACAAGGGATCATAATTTGGGTCACCGCCGGGTTTAATTAATTGGAATGGAGCAATCAAAGCACAGCGTGCGGTAATTACAGCCCCGGTTGGGGCAGGGCTGGGGGAGGCGGGTGAAGGCACGGGGGGGATGCTCCCCACCGTGGGGACGGGCAGGGAGGCATCGCCCTCACCCCGGGGTGCAGGCAGGCATCGCGTGCAAGGAGCAGGCAGGGCAGGCAGGGAGAGGCGAAGGAAGCGCGCTGGGAGCTTCCAAGCACGCCATTCCCAGCGGATCACGCGCCAGCCCCGCAGGAATCCCGGCCAGGAGCCCAGCAAAGCGCCTTCCAGCCCCGGGGTCCCCATCCCCACAGAGCCACGCGGCTGCGGCCCAGGCTCCCAGGCAGCACCGCGCCGAGTGATTTATTTTCACCAATTACCGGGGCGCTTTTCCCTTCGCCGGGACCACGCTTAATTGATTGGAACCTATTGAAAACAAATTAACCGGCACCGGGGCGCAGGGGTCTCGTTTATGGCTCCTCCGTGGGGGCGGCGGGGAGGACACGGGAGTGGCTCTGACACAGTGGGATCGGGGGGAGGAAGGTGGGACAACCCAAATATCCCCCTAAATATCCCCAGCGCTGCCTGCCGGCTCCTCTGCGATGGTTAATGCTGACGTGCGAGGGGAAACTGAGGCACGGAGCAGCACGGAGCTCACATCCTGCCACTTCCTTGCTGGGAAAGCTCTCCGTGGCACGGACAGGACCGAAATGTTCCTCCCCACCCCAGCGCCCCGGAGGAGCGATGCTCACAACGGTGACCCCATTAAGCCAACCCAGCTAGCATTAATTTGACCCCATCCGCCGCGCGCTAATCAGCTGTAACCGTGGCACCCAGCTCAATCCAAATTGATTTACCGAGGCTGGAAATGGATACAAATGTGATTAAAGGCTTTTTATTTTCCATAGGTCCTCTCTAAAATGATTTAAATCAATTGCTACGTGCAGGGTCCTCTTCCTCCTCCCCGGCCGACCCTGCGGCGCCGCGCTGCCGGTCGGGGCGAGGCGGGGGAAGTAACACCCCGCTTTCCGCATCTGCCCCAGAAAACCCACCCAAGAGGGGAGCGGCACCCCGATTCCCCCCGCTGACCCACCCACACCGCTCGCTGGACCCCTCACATCCTTCACGGGCGGGATGCCGGCGCGCCGGGCGGCCCTGGCGAGCGATCAAAGCCCATTAGGCTGAGCGCCGATGCGCGCCCGTTGTTCGTCAATTATTCAAACAATAATTGCACCCTTATTTAAAGTCTAGTCTTGCGTGCGCAGCACTGCAGGCTGCCAAGGCCCACGTTAGATTTACACCCCCGGCGCGCTCCCGCCGCCAATTAATTAAGCAAACACATTCCTCCGCACGCTCTCAGGTGTGCAACCTGCCCAGTTCAGGTTCAGCCCGGCAGCACTGACACATCCCCACCTGGGCAAGGGGTCGCAGCCCCTGGGGGGGCCCTATTAGGGCTCCCTGGTTTTAGGATTTCCCTAAGGATGGCTGCTCTCGCCCTGCTCCAAAGCTGATTAAAGATTAGGCAGCTCCCCTCATCTGCTTCCCCACAAATTTTCCCAAATTTGGGGAAAAAAAAAAAACAAGAAGGGGGTTGACACCAGCATCCATTGTTGGGGCCCCCACTGGCCCCAGCAGTCCCTAACGAAGGGGGAGGCTGGGAGTGACAGTCACCAAGAGGTCAATTCATTCATCTGGCCATGTTATTACAAGTCCAAATTTATTGTCACTGGGCCACATTAGCGCTGGCACGGAGGACGCGAGGTTGCACCCCTACTGAATAAGCAGATAAATGAAAGACATCTGGAGAGCAGAATGAAGGGGCAGATTATTAATGCTGAAATTTAGAAGCCAAGGTCTAAGCCACGAATCCATCAGCGCAACCAGTTATGTCCAATAAATTAGGAGAGATAAGGATTGAAGGATGGTATATTAAAGGCAACATTCATTTCTGAACTGGCACGAGGGCTTGCAGGCATCCTGCCTCTGCAGGGTTAACCCTTGGCGGGCAGGGACGTGCAATGTGGGACGTGACAGAGCTGGGGAGGCCGATGGTCCCTGCACAGAGCCCACCCCGCGCACCAGCTGCCTGATTTGGGGTTGTCACCCCTGCTCACAAGGCGTGTGAAGGAGGGCGCACCTCAGCGGATGGGCACGATGATGGAGGTGCAAGGTGTCAATGGAGAGGCTGGCACCGGAGCATAGGGCATCCCATAACCACTGGGCAGGGAGCACAGAGGCCCCCAGCCTTTCCTGCAGCCCATCCATCCGCCCCAGTTAAGGGAGGCCTGGGGGGTCTGCGCGGCTCCTCACAGCCTCTGTGACCTCCGTCCCTGGGCCGGGGTTCAGCTGGCCCTGACGGTTCTTGGGGGACTCACTGCCACGGACGACAGGTAAGGACTGAGGGGACAGAGCCTGCCCGGCCACCCCAGCCCCAGGCCGGACAGCCGTCACCAGGAATTGTCCCCCTATTCCTCCTTCTCTGGCTGCCTCCTGCCCACAGCCCCCATCCCACCCCACAGGTCCCACCAGCACCTCCAGGTTGTGCCTGCCTCAGTTTCCCTAATGGCATCTGGCTACCTGAGAACATTTCGGTCCCTATCCTGATGTGAGGCTGCAGCCTGGCACCACCAAGACACGTTTTTCCCCGGGGAAAGCAAGGGGACACAGCAGGCCAGGGACCCGTGACCTCCTCAGTGGCACAGACCTGGAGACAAGTGAGCACCTCCATGTCATGATGCCTGGAAGGGGAAAAAATCAGGATTTTTTTTGCTCCCAAGCATGTAGTTTAGCTCAGCACTGCTCAGCAGTGAGGCCACCCACCTGTGTCTCCCCTGGGCCCCCCACAAATGACATTTTGGAGGAGAGATGTGCTGATGAGGAGATGGTGGCAAAACATGGGGTTCCCTGTTGCGGGTGCCTCCCGGTCCAGCAGTAAAGGGATGTAGGGCAGGAAGGCACACAGGGCCCCCCAACACTGCCCTGGCCCCCACAACACCAGCGGAGCCCCCTGCCCAGTCCCAAGCCCTCCCGGCATCCACACAGCCTCCCCAGAGCTCCCAGCAGTTTTGGCCCTTCCAGTGCTCCTGCCAGCTTTGGCGTCTCTCCCCCTCCCCGCAGTGGCTCCCGAGCAAATTTCAACCAGCCTCATCTGGCATCTGAGGGATTTGGGATTTGTTTAAGCTCTTTTCACCCGCCAGACTTTAATCGGCGCGTTTGCCTGACCTCCAGCCCCGGTGCAACCCCGGCTGTGCCGGCGATGCCGCCTGAGGGTCCCGGATCGGGGCGATTCCCAGCGCCAAAGCCCGGGGCTGCCCCCAGGATAGCTGGGATTAGCTATCAAATAACTTTGCATTTAAACCCTTTTTAACAGGGCTGGAGGTCGGGAGGGTAAGGGCAGAGGTTAAGCCTGGCCGCGGCCGGGCGCTGACCCCGCGGCCGGGGACGCCGGAGAGGGGACGGGGTGGCACGCGGGGCCAGGGGGTGCGGGACCCTCGCCCCGGCCATGCCACCCACCCACTGCGCCCCTTGCACGGCGGGGCCGGCTCGTGGGGACCTCGCGGTGGGGTGTCCCCACAGGAGGGGTGTCCCCGCAGCCCCCAGCCTCGCCGCCCCTGTCACTTACTGAGGCTCTGCAGCAAAGACGACCAGCTCTTCATCTCCAGCATGGCGAGGGTGCTGTGTCCCCCTCCCCAGGCTGGTGCTCAGGCTGCTGGGGGGGTCCAGGACCTGTCCCACACCTCGGCAGCCAGAGGCACTTCGGCGCTGAGCCGCCGGCGGGTGACAGCGACCATTTTATTCCCTTTTAACTCTGCCTGCGTGGCTCCGGCGCGCTCATCCTCCCCCTCCCCGCCGCCCAGGCTGGTCCTGAGCTGGGGGAGCTTTGCTTTTTCCCTCCCTTCCCTCCTCCTCCCTCCTTGCACTTGATAGCAGCCTTGTCAAGACCGCCGAGCTGTGCTGACCCCTGCCCTGGTGCTGCTAATTAAGGCGGCACAGTGACAGCCCCAGTGCCTCGCCAGCGCGCCGCGGCACCGCCGCTCCTAATTGGAGACGCTTTTGAGTTCTCAAAAACCACCCAGTTGGGGATTGGGGGTCCTGGGGAGGGGTCCTGCACCCATGCCAGAGGGTGGTGCTGCAGGGGGATGCAGCGGCCAGCCTGCACCCATCAGCATCCTGGATACTGAGGTCCCGGGAATTATTGAGAAGCGGATGCAAAATTGGTTAAAAAGACCCTGAAGTCAGGAAGAAAGTGGGACTGGGATGGATGAAGGAGAGCAATTCCCTCGGGAACATCCCCTGCGTGAGGGGAACCTCATGCTGGGGCCTCCCGAGGTATTTTTGGATGGCGAGGAGTGAGGGCAGCGGGCATGGCAGGGAGCCAGGACACGGGGCTGTATCTCGCTGCGGCAGAGCAGGGGCTGGCAGAGGTATCAGCCGGGACATCTGGCTCCTGTCCCTGTCCCTACCCCTCTGCTGAGACCCTGAACACCCTGGGGAGCCCCAGCATGGCTGGGGGAGCTTGAAGGGGCACGCCAGCACCCACCCAGCCCCGGGGCCATGTCCCCCGAGCCCTGCCAGCAGCCTGACGGATCTATTGTGTCGTGACAGACGAGCTGTTTTATCGCGGCCAGGGAGCCAGCGCCAGCCGCCAGGCTGACCCCGCCGGCGGGCTGAGGAGAAACAGAGGAGGGCTTGTATCATCCCGGGGGTCAGAGGGCACGGAGACAGCCGGCCCCCCCCGCGCTCCCAAATTCCTGGCATGCACTCCCAGGCAGGCAGCTGCGTGCGGCCCCTGAGCTGCAGGTGGGGGGCTGGCAGGGTGTGGGGACAGCCAGCCCCCCCTCAGCACCCCTAGTCCCTGTGCTGCCAGCCCAGCCTCTCCTTGTCATCCCTGTAACACGGGGACCGTGCCCCGAAGCAGCGTCCCCACGCTGTCGTGTCCGATGGCATCCCTGAACTGGCGTCTCCAGTCTGTCCCGTCCCATCCCTGAAATGGTGCCCCCAGCTGCCCCATCCCACTGCAGAAGCTGCCACTGCAGGGGGACACAGACAGACAAGGATGTTCACAACCACCCCAAGGTCTCCCAAGCCAAACCAGCGACTGGGGGGGGTCACTGTTTTTCCCACACCACCCCAAAATCCAGTGTCACCTCCATGTCAGGGCTCTGTTGGGACAGGCAGGGTGGGATGGTGACTGCAGCCATGACTCACACAGAATTAACTGGAAATCACATCCCCAAGGCCAGAGCAATGTCCCAGCACAGTGAGATGGGGATGTTTGGTAGGACCCCACCCCCCGCTCCCAGCAGCAGGAGTTTCGGGCAAGGCCTAAGCAATGCTGCCTCCCCCCAAAACTGTCCCCAAGACTCACATCCCTCTGGGATCAATCCCACTGGGCTGACATCCCTGGCATCAGGAGGGGCCAAGCTGTGCGGGCATGACGGTGCCAATCACGTGGGTGAGAGCCTGTCTGTGCCCCCTCACCCTGGCACTGGAGGTCTGGGTGGGCCAGTGGGAGTAAATCCCCCCTGGAACCTCTCTGAGCTCCCCAACCCCTCTTCCCCTCGCTTCCAGCAGCCTTTGTGCCGCCGCCGTGCCGGCACCTCCGGGGTGGACGCATTAAGGCAGCACAAAGCAGAGCCGAGAGGCATTTCGGGTGCAATTTTCCCTGCTCCATTATTGACAAACAAGCTGCTTTGTGCAGGTGATGCCGAGGCCAGCACGGCAGCTGGGACACCGTGCCACGCCGTGCCCAGCCGTGCCAGCTGGACAGCCCCACTCCCGCCCCACAGCCAGCCACGCTGCCCTCCCATCCGCCACATCCCAGGTCACGCAGATCCACGTCACTCCCAAAAAACCAAGGGGGGAAGGAAGAGGCAGGGGCAGCGCTCCGGGCTGAGCAGTGGCGCCCAGGCGGGCGCTGGCATCGCCGCTGGGCAGCCCCTTTCCCCCGGCCGGGGCGGCTGGGCACAGCGTGCGGCGAGTCTGTCGTTAGCGCCGTGCCAAACCCAAAGTGGCTGCTTCGGAACGGCAATCCAATAAAAGTGCTACTTGTCTATTTATCATCCTCAGGGCTTTTTATCACAGTGCAGATGGCTGCTACCTTCGCAAGGCACAGCAGTGTGCTGGCACGCGCCCGCCGCACAGAAGCTCGGGCGCCGCGGAGTCTGTGCGTACACCTGCGAGGAGCCGGCGGCCGCCTGCTCCAGAGAAGCCGGCCGGGAGCCGGGCAGTGCCACCTGTCAGCACCACGGCGCCCCAGGACATGCCGAGTCCCTGCCGGGGTGGTGCTGGCACCAGGGATGGGCACTGGGCACTGGAACGGGGCGCTCGCGCCGGGGATGTCCACCGGGCGGGCGTTCGCGCTGAGCGGTTGTGCAAGGTGTTTGCACGGCGCATCTGCAGCAGGGATGGGCACTGGGCATTGGCACTGGGCATTCCTCGTCCCTGGAAGCGTTCAAGGCCAGCTTGAACAGGGCTTGGAGGAACATGGTCTAGCGTAAGGTGTCCCTGCCCATGGGAGGCGGTGGAAACAAGGAGGTATTTAAGGTCTCTTCCAATCCAAACCGTTCCACGGCTCCACGATTTGCACTAGGGATGTTCATGAGCTGTTGGCACGGGGCTGTTGCAGTGGACACGTTCACTGGGCACTTGCAGGGGGTGTTTGCTGGCACTGGGCACCTGCACCGGGCATTTGCACGGGGGGTTATTAGCGGGCGTTCCGCCGGGCACCCGCAGCCTGTCATTACCCGGCTGGGCAGGCTGTGGGCAGCAGCAGCAGCAGCGGGCACAGGGCGATGGGTGGGAGCTGCTGGAGCAGGTGATTAAAGCTGTATTAAGTGTCTGTCTGCACACGNAGGGCCGGCCTGCCCCACCTCTGGCAGCGGAGCCAAAGCCGCCAACCCACGCCGCTGCTCCCCGAGCGGGTCCGGCGGGTCAGGAACGCCCCAGGGAGACGCCGTGTCGCCCTGCCTGTGCCCGGCGTCCGCAGCACCGCTGCAGGGACCCCACGCCCGTGCCTCGCCGCTGGTCCGGCCGCCCCAGCCGGTTGGGAAGTGGCCGGGCTTGCCCAGGAATGCCGCTTGCGTCAGCCTTGGCCTGGCTGGCACCGCTGGCAGGCGGGGACGTGCAGTGCCGGCGGGCAGCACGCTGGGGTCAGGC
>WBMY01017864.1:57547-76474 GCA_013397315.1 Donacobius atricapilla | reverse complement strand
ACGCTCCCCACCAAAAAAAAAAAACCCAAAAAACCAAACCAAAAAAAAGAGAACTTCAATCCAAGCAGCCTTACATATAGAGAGAGTAGCTTAGAACTGAAGTACTGTAACACTTCTATTACAACACCATAGAACCATATTAGCATAATTAATACTCTTGCTGCTTTCTAGAGCCTACGACGTCCTAGAGGCCTAGAAGTCACACACTAATAAGGAATGAAGCAGTTGCAAGTAGGGTAAGTGCAGCTGCCTGTAAATTTTTTCAATTCCTTCAGTTAACCAAGCCATATTTCAATTCAAGAATCACATTGTCATACCTCATATAAAATCAAGTAACTTTAACTCAGACTATTAGATGTACCTTAAAAATGTCTTTAACAAGTCCTAGTTTTTACAGGTTTTGTATTATAACAGATATATCTAGGATCATAAACAATCCCGAAAATAGTGTTCAAGCTGCACATCCTAAAAACGGTAAAATATTTTCTACCAAGAGAAGGTGAAATGTACTTTCAAAAATATCAATTTAAGCCTTTAAAAGTAGAAGAAGCTTCAGTAAATATTTCTAAGGTTGCTATCAAAAACTAAAGGACTTATTTCACAGACATTCAGATTTCAAGTGCTTAAAACAAAAATTAAAATAATTTACCTGAAATTCTGGTATGGTAGACTTTCTGACACCTTTCCTCTTCTTTGTGATTGCTTTTTTAGATAGTGATTTTTTTCCTTGTAAGATTAAAAGAGAAAAGCTTCATAATGCTGTTCATTGCACTTTATTAATGAAACCAAATTACATACAGACTTGTAAGTTAAACTGCTGCTAACAGATGGTTTTCAGTATGTCACATAAACATGATGAATCAGACCTAGACTCAGCAGAAACAAACATTGAACAAGTATCTGTGTACTACAGTCTTTTGTGTGGACTGGTAAAAAAAAAAAAAAACCAACAGAAAAAGCCTACTACAATTTCAGTAATAGAGCACCTAAAAATCTAAGTAATAAAAGTAACATTGACATCACTCTTCTGAAAGAAGTAAAATCCAGAACTTAAGACACAAACATTAAGAAATATAGAATCTTACCTGCAAGATTTGTTTCTCTAACACTCTAAAGAATCACACATTAGGATCTGAGATCTCTGTATCTAATAGTAAAAAGATACCTTCAAAACATAAACAGTATCTAGAAATCCCTGATTGAACATACTGAATTTACCTAGGAAATTTGATTGATTTGTATTTTCTGCCTGTGGCAATACCTAACATTCTTAAAGAAGGCAAACAACTTCCTGTAACGCACTTCACGTGCAGCTGTGCTATACACAAATGGATCTAACAAAAAATCTCTGTGAAGGTCAGTCAAGCACGTTACTGCAAACAGTATAAGAGTTCACAAGTCATATACATTTCTCAAATCAAGTAGTTATGTCACCAAGCAAGACAGTAAAGTTTCTTATATGGTTATTTCTACAATTATACAGTAAATTTAAACAAGACGACATTTAACTTGTTCACTTAGGCCAAAGCCATCACTAACATTATCACTTGTTCCCATTCAGGAGTCCTAAACAATAATTAAAAACCTTAAACAAAAAGAGAGCTTGAAGAAAATCATCATCATCCAATGTGGAATTTGTTGTCAACTAGCATAAATACAAGCACCTGGTAATAATACAAGCACAGGCAGATTAGATATTTATATTAATGAAATTATTGGCAAAAATTGCACTTAACCTTCTTCCTTACAGATGCTTTATGTGTGTGCAAATGCCTATATACATGTACAGACAAATATTCATAGATGCCTATGCATCTGTATTTCCAGTTTATTACACTGTGAGTCTCCTAAACATCTTAACTGACTCGGAAATAAACACACTTACAGGACAAGGCACACGGCTTGAAGAATCTAGATATGAAATTCCACATTGTGGAAACCTTTGAACCCCTCAGGGGAATCCTGAGGGCCTTGCCCTGGAAGAATATACCAGAGAGTCTCCACCTAGGCTGAAAGACTTCCCCCATGGTGCCTTGCAACACCATGTGATCTACCCTCGTTTTGCTTTCCCCACATGTCCCTAATTCTTATGGTTTTTCCTTTCCCTGTTTCCCAATTGGTTGTGGTATCCCTGGCGGCCTGCCCCCATGTCCTCTACAGAGCACTGCCCTTTGCCCTGCCCTTGGTACTGCCCCTGTGCCCTCAGACCATTAGTTCCTGAACCCATACTTAACCACTAAGCACCACATGGTCCAGGTCTTTTGTCTCTGATTCCCTTCGGCGTGTTGGAATAAACCCTTGCTGGAATTTATCATACAAAAGGCCCTTCTTGCCTCTCTTCACTGAGCTAGCCGTGGTGTGTGGACTTGACTGCTTGCTTGAATGCCTACACAAGTCTTTCCAAAGCGATGCTTACTGGGAACTAGGCAGCAGCACCACCATCTAAGTACCACACTGCTACACTACATAAAATCAAACTATATTAAAATCAATAAAAGAACCTAGAAACTACCCATACCAAACATATTTAAAAATTTAAAGAGCCCTCAACTACCTCAACTGTCAAAAACAGTCACATATTTCACACTAGAGAATATGTGATAAAACAGAGGAGCTTATTCATTTGAACAATAACCCAAACATTCTGACAATGGGGAAAAAAAGTCAGTATTTTGGTTATATATTTTATGAATACAGCTGCATGCTACTACTGAAAACAATGTTATTCATTGAATGAACTGAAGTAGATGCATGGAAGCTTTCTCTACAAACTGACTCAAAAAGAAATCTGGTCATATGGTGGCTCCTTGCTCTAGCCTTTTAAAAAATTTTATCTGGAAACAAAATTAAAAGACAAAAAAATAAGGCAGCTAGACTGTCTTTTACAAAAAGGAAAATTTTGATATGTTTGAAATAGAATTTTCATTTTACTTGAGTACTTTCAATATATTTTTCAACAAGTATTTACTTGACTATTTTCAGCATCCAGGCCTATATGATGTATGATGCCGTGTAATTCAAGAGGTAACAGTTAAACAGAAATATTCTTTCTCTTTTCACCAGTATATCCTTATGAAAATGAGGAGGAAAAAAATTAGAAGGAGTTATAAATAATTAGAACAAATAAAATAAACACACATCATTTCTTTCTTCACATCAGCATCTGAAAAGCACAAAGTAGGAAATTTATGGAGTTACAGACAGACCAACAATTAAAGAAAACCATCTAGAAGCAGAAGAAAATGAGCCTTACTTATTAAATTAAAAATAGAGTCTGATATATCATAAAGCATACCTGTTGGAACATATGTACCAAAAGACCTACAGAATTCCCAGGCTGGTAACTGCCATGAGCTACGCACACATCTGTGTAGAGCAGTGCCACAGTCTTTTTCCCATTGTTTTTGACACCAGATGTCCTATGGTACTGGCATTTTTGGATATAATGTATTAAAAACTCAAAAAAACTATAAATACTTGTTCCATGGGAGAGAATTAATATATATAGCAAACTACGTATAGCAAATTTATCTTCTACCTCAGTAACACCCTTTTAAAATACAAAATTCATATTAGAAAGAAGTTGTAGTGGTAGCATTAACAATTTCTCCCTTTTAAAAAAGCTTGTATTTGGTTTTCCAAAAATAATTTCTCAGCTTTAAACAATGGTAACAGAAACCAAATCTTTCACAATTCGCAGTTACCTGTAATTCTTATGTATTACAGAGGTGAAATACATCTTTTAAAAGTGTATAAAAATCCAGTTTTGTAACCATGAAGTTTTTGTGGATTTCCACCCAGCACCCAGACTTCCAACTGTGTGATAAACTTAAGTATCTTCTCTAGTTAATTGGTTATACACACCCAGCTACTAACCCTGTCTTGAGATAACAAAATCACTAGCAAGAGGCAACTTCTCAAATCACTCCACAGGTCTGCTAGAGATCTTTTGTCTATAATCCTGGATGAAGAAACTACCTCAAAGGCTTATATTAATTTCTGAACGGATGAAATAATGTTCCTGGACAGCAGTTAGATCACAGTGCATTTTGAATCATGGTGCACTGTGCCTTTCAGAGCATACTCAATGTACAAATACACTAAATTACTGACTAAAAGCAATCAATTGGAAAAATCTTAGAACCTTAGTAGAACCTTATTAAACCTTAGTAGACATCTTATTAAATCCTTACTAGAAAAATATTTATAATTAAGAATCTCATATACATAATCTGCTAAATTCACCTACTCAACTCAACACAGCCTGCTTCCTGCTCACATTTAAAGCTATTCCAGGGTAACTTTACATTCAATAACAATTTACTGTGTCATAATTAGTAATTATGTCTCCACACAGCCTTTTCCAAAAGGCTCCACATCTGAGTTTGGTTTCAGTTCAGAGTGGAAGAGACCATAAGGCATCTCACGCCTAACAGGAGTTAATAGGAAGTCAACATTTTCTTAACCAAGAGCCCCTTAGCCATCTCCGTGAAAATTCTTAGAACATTAAACTTAAGTTCAGTAGGTCCAGGAGAAATCTGACTGCCCTAGATTTTCCTTTCAAGCCAAAACAAATTCTACAGATACTGTCTGTGAATAGATATGCAAGCAATTAACTAAGTAATATAACATCTAAGACCTGAACAGTAATTATGAGCATCCAATAAAACACATTAGGAAGGTTAAATGCAACTAAAACATAAGCCATCTCAAGTAGGTCTTGCCATCAAGGGTGAAGAAGGGGAAACAAAGAGATTATTCAAATCTCTTCTAGTACTATTTTTAGCATAAAAATGAGACTAATAAAACACTAAACCCCAGAAATGTTCTTGACACTTGTAAATTACTTCAGCAAGAACAATACAACCTATTCATAACTTTTTCTACACTGGGGTCAATGTGATTTGAAAACAAAAATTTTTACAGATCTAGTAAAACTTTTTATTATTAACTCTGGTATTTTGAGTTTTTGTGGCTTCTCCTTGAGGAACAAAAGCAATGTCAATTCATGCTTCAAATTATATAGTAACAACACAGAACAATTTTGAATAAAAACTTATTTCAATAATTATTTTTTATAAGACTGAATTTTTTTTCTTGGCTATGGAGCAGAGTCTCATTATCCCAAATGGGACAACAGATATTTTTAATATCAAATAGTACTTGTCATGGTAGAATACAGTTAAGTTAGCCCTGTCTAACTGCAAGAATTTCTGTTTTTTCACTACATTCTAGAGCAACTGCAGTGTTCTCAAATTAAGTAACAGGCCCTGTATATTTTTGCTAACACATTTGTAAGACATACTTCATGTCTTTCAAAGATTTGGCAGCTACTGTTCTTATCCTATTTCCTTTTAAGTTCCCTCTTATACCTTGCTCCTAACAGCTCTTCTTTTAGAAAATATAACGATGCAATCTGGAAAATGAAGCATTATTATAGTTTTGAAGCTTCCATATTGACACAGCATACACTTTTATACAGTCAAATGAGCTAAGTCAGTCTGAACAAGTGCATTAATATTGCCGACTTACAGAACAGTATCCCAAACCCTATAAAACCTCAGTGCTACATGTTTCTGAAGACAGTGGCACTGAAGCTTAATGCATGGAGTACATTGTTACTTGCTGGAGTACGTCACTTATTGTTTTGAATATGATCAACAGGCTGTTTCTGTCAAGCTAGACAACATGACAAAGCTTTCATTGAAGAGAAAAGTCTCTAGAAGTCTTCTGAAGATTAAACTTCCAAGGAAAGTAAACCAGGCTGTTCAAAATTGCTGCCAGGCTGTTAAATTCATTTTCTCACATTCTAGAAAAGCTTGACTTCATACACAAAATGTAATGGTACTCTAAAGAAAAAAAAAATATAGTAAAATGGACTTTAAGCAGGTAAACTACCATGAACTTTCCAGAGTATATGGTACAGAATTTACATCCAAGGTTCTTCCAAAGTTGTGTGCTGTATTGATGTTTTCTATACCAATTGGAATAAAAAGAGATTCAATTTACACTTACTTCGACCTCTGCTTCAGGCACATCACAGTTATTTCAAGCAGCCTCTGGTCCCTTCTATTTTCTCAACCCTACTTCAGACGTTCTGAATTTCATCCACTCCCTGTTTCAAACATGCAATTGTAGGATTCTCATGCTCTTGCACTGCACCTTGCACTGAAAACTTACCTAACTCCAGTAAGAAAATAACATTTAAAAATCAATGCACAGCATGCAGTTGTTTCCAGAATAGCTCTGACTGTCTTTCCATTACATTCAATACTATTCTGTCAATCATACTGACATAGAACACTGCCACAATAATAACCATCACCTTGTTTCAAAGATGTGGATTCAGTAAAGTGGTCACACCTTTTCATAAACTGTAAGAAAACTCTGTCACTATGGTAAAGGTCATAACATAGCTGTATTCTCCTGCAAGTTTTGCTCACAATATTTCTGTGAAGTTTTCAGATGGAAAAACTGCATGATCAGTCTATATTCACTATGGGTACCACTGCCACAGCAAGTTAGGAACAGGTAAATCATCTCAATAGAAACACAAACTGTGACTCAGTTACATTTAGCTACCCTAAGAGAACCAATAGTAGGAAATAAAATTTTGTTAAAAAGTAATGAAACATACTCAGTTTTACATTCCTGATGCTCTCTTTACTTACTGTACTTTTAAAGAACATTGTAAAGACCTATTATGGCAAGGATCAGATTTAAATCAGGTGTCTTTGTGGACTCAGAACAAGCCTTACTAAATCATTTTTTCTGCTCTACATTGTAAGGGAATCTTTAAACAGATTTCATTTCAGACAATCTTTAAGAAATAGTGCTTAGCCTTAAACATTAGGAAACATTACAAAACAACAAGGTATTAGCACGATTGAATCCAGTCCTACCCATTTCAACCTAGCAGCTACAGGACCAATGGACATTTAACAACCATAGGAAGAAAAGCTCTTTCTTGCAATGCCGTAAAGTTACTACAAAATTTTCTCCAGCAAGGTCAAATAAAGTAGTCATAATAAGATGGGAAATGCCTCAACGTATCAGGAGATAAGGACAACAGTTCCCCAATCTAGAGTCCTTGTTTGCCATTTGGGTTGTTATTCAGTTTGCTTGGTTTTAAGAAGACTGAAAACAGTGACATATTTGGAGAGCTAACAGTCACAAAGGCAAATGTAAAATACATTAGTTTCCCTAAATACTATATATGCAAACTTCAACTGCAACTCTTAAAACTTCTGTTTAGATGTGGGCAGTGAAATATTTTGGAAGGAGGAACTTGTGATTTAAATAGTAAGGCATTTAACATTAGGTGTTAGGTGCAAATATTTAGGATCTAAATATTACTTGTCCTCTTAGATTTAAATTCTGACTTCTAGCTACATGCACTGCCATCAGACCTTACGTCTTAACCTCTAGAAGATATGTTTTTGTCACTCAGATTCTTGGTGTTGACTTTCTGCTTTCCAGATGAAATCCAGTATTTATCTGTCAGTCTACACTGTTCTGAAAAGCAGCATGTCATTTCAAAAAATAAAATGTTTGAAGGAGTCTGCTAAAATCTAGCACAGATAGCTTAGCCCAGGACGCAAAAGGATTAAGCTTTTACATTGTTTTATATGNNNNCTTTTACATTGTTTTATATGACATCAAAAATACTACAGCTACCTGAACAATTTGAACTGACTTAAGTTTTTTTTAACTTTACTGGTTGCAAAATTCCTTGAAATTCTCCAGTGAGTTAACGGAAATCTGGGTTGTGTATCACTTACCTGAAACACTTAACTAGATGCTGCCCAGTTCTGTAATAAAAATGTTATCAGCATAAATTCTGATGCTAATGCATCCTGATTGTTGGACTCAGGCCCACAGTCAAAGCAGTACTGTTTGGCGACCTAAGACTGCAGTTTCACTACGAATGAATTTAGATTCATCATCTCAAGTAATTACTCTGTGTTTCTTCATAAATTGTGTAAGGTAATATTACCAGAAAAGGGAGAAACATCTACAACATTATTTGCTACAAGGTATCATAAAACACCCTCAAGTGACACTCTCTGATGCTAACCAGTCCCATTCATTTTCCTGAGTTTTTTTTGCAACAAATTAACTCTTCCAATTAATTATGTGCTCTAAAGATACATTCTGCAAGTGAATCACAGTTTTATCAGATGATGTTTTATATGCATGTGTTACTGGGGAGGTGACTTTGACTCCAAAATTAATATCCAAATTGTCTAAGGCAATAAGGCTCTCCTTTTTCACAAAATAAAATGTAGACTTATCAATTAAGAAAAAAAACTTCTAAAAAAAATCTGTATCCTCCTGAGTTTTACTGTTAGTAAAAATGTCAGCTTACCAGACTTGTGCTTCTTATGTTTTGCTTTCTTTTTAATTATAAACAACTTGTTCTGGATCTCAGACTTATATGATTTGAATGGATGAAGATGAAGCTCACGCTTTCTTTGCAAGTCATCAAGTTTTCTCTGTAGATTTTCATTTAGAATATCCTTCAACTTCTTTTTTTTCTTTTTCTTCTTTTTTGCCAGCATTTTATTTAGCTTCTTATTATTTTGCAGTAAGGTCTGTGGCACTGTTTCTTTTGCAGATTCATGGTAATTTCTGCCTTGGTTTTCATTGTAACTGCCATTGACATGCATTTGGCAAGCTTTCAGTGTGTTCTCCCTGAACGGACTCAGCTCAGATCTCACCTTGGCCATTTCAGTGCAATCTTGGCCATTCTCCACATCTGTTATTTCTTCTGAACTAGGGTGACCACCCATAACAATCTCTCCTGAAGTAACCAAATTCCTGAAGTTCTCTTTATAACAACCAGGTTTTTTAACATCACAAACTCTTGAGGCTTTTATTTCACCGTCAATCTTCACATCCTCTGTAGTGACTCTCAGGCTACCTAAACGTGTTCTTTTTTCTGGAGAGATAACAATGTCCATACTTTTCTCTCCTTCTGTCTTGGGATGACACAGCAGTTCTCTCCCAGCAGAACTGACCTCCCCATTGCTTTTACTTCCATATTCATGTTTTACTCTTTCTGATTTAATACGCAGCACTTTTTTAACTTTGATGGGAAGAGATGGGAATTCAGGAGCCTGAAAAGGTTTTTGTTTGTAAATTCGAACATCTGCACCACAGAACTGTGGAAAGTGAACATACGCATTTTCCAAGCAGTCATAACCAAGAATTACTTCTCTGCATTCATGGATAGGCTGACCTAGCACCGCATCCTGAACATCCTTTTGTGTTTCATATACAAAGTCACAGAGACCTTTTAGCAGCCATACTTTTTGGTAGAACGGTAGCTCATGAAATGGTTTTTCCTCCAAGGGATTAACTTCTCCAAGCACTTTGAAAAACTGGGGACACAACCCAAATTTTTCTGCAGCACCATTGGGATTGTCAGTCTGCCCCACAACAGTATACCAATGCTGCACTTTCTTTCTGAGTGCTGCTTCCCAAGTCCTGTAGGAAAATGTAGGCCTGCGATGTAATGTAGGTCTGCGATGAGGAGGACTTAACAAAGAAGTCATTATTTTAGATAAAAAAACATTACACTGAGGCATCAGAAGACAACGTTCCAATTCATAGAACACTATTTCAGGTAAATTTAAAATCTGTTGTGCTAAACAGAGAAAATGACCAATAGCTGGAATCTCCCACATTGTCTCCATCCTTGTAGGTGCTGCTTGAGCTAAAAGTGATTTTTCCCATTCTTCTATTTCTTTCTGACTAGCTTCTTCTGCTTCTTTTCTTTCTTGATCTCTCTGCCTATTAAAAGAAATTTAATGAAAATTCAGATATTGGGTGAACAAAAAGAAATGATACAGGAAAAAAAAATCAGAACTACATTATGTCAAACATACTTATCTTGAAGTTATAAAACGCATAGTAAAACTGAAATTTTACTTCATTTTGTCTTACTTTACAGTGCAAATTGCATCAGCCAAGATGGAAAATTATTGTAGTTTTTTTCTATCACCACTAGTCCAAAAAAGGGAAAAAGATAAGAAAAAAGTCTGGCATATATCAATAGTTTGAGTTGTTTAGACTTTCAGCTATTACAAATATATATATTTCCCTCCTCAATCCTTTTTAATCAGAATTAAGTATTGCTGACAAACTATTCATATAAAAATCTCAGAAACAAATTCCAGGTAAATCTTGTTTTCAAATGGGTGCCCTGTGGCTCATGTCACCTGCCTTGTACACAAGTACAAGTCACCTTCCTCAGCACAGAAGTATACAGGCCTAATTGCTAAGTTCTTCATTTACAGCCATTTTCCCTCCCATCCAGAAGTGTGTTACTAGTCAGTCTGCAGTGGTGGTCAAAGAAGAAACAAGTATCAGGATGCACAAAGAATGTGAAAGGAAATATCAAAAATAAAATGTTATTACATTAATTGGTTTGCTCTCACCTGAAAAAATGTATTCAGTGCTGGTCCCCCTATCTAAAAAACAGGATAGAGCAGAAATAACATGCATTTTGAGGAAGAGGTTATCAGTAACCAGAGATTTGTAAAAACTTCTGAGTAATCTGGGAGTCCACACAAAACACTAGCAAGAGGAAACATGACAGCAGTATGTAAACCTCATATGATAGACTGAGAAGTTCTAATTGCTTTTATTTGTAAATTCATCATGAAATTTAAGGGCAGCACATGTTAGTAAAAGAAATGCTTCCATTTCAGATAATTAATTACATGTATCTTACCATCTAAGATATGTCAATTTTTGCCTGAAGGCACAACCAGATTCCAAAAGACAGGATTAGGATTCCACTACACTTAAAAAAAGTTTTTCTGAGCTCATCCTAAGCTTCTTTTATCTTTTTTCTCTGAAGTTTCTATCAACAGTGAAAACTATCACCTGCCTCTAAGACAAATGTGACCTGATACTGGAATTTACACATCCTTATTTCCAAATTGTGAACTGTTTCCTTGAATTCATGCCTGACACGTTTTGGTTTTTGAAAATTCCTTTTGCAGGTGATTTTTTTTGCAAATAAGAGCAATGTTTTTCTAACTGTACCTATGTTATTTCATTCCTTTCTCATAGGAGGACTTCTTGATCTCCTTCTCATTTAACCAATGTAATTGAAGAGGTTTACCTTTGTTTCACCAATGAAATTAGTCTGTGTAAAATAGTATAAAAGAAAGATCATCTCATAATAAAGAATAAAATTTATAGCCTTCTGAAAAAGTGAGTCTATGTCATTCTTAGTAACTGGGACAGTGATCCTCCAATTTTATTTCTTCACAAACAAGTAGCAAACGAATGCCACATATCCATTCAAAGCATCAATGCCTTCCAAATTCAGCAAAAGAGTAATGATAAATCAAAATGTTTCTTTTGACAACATAAAGCTGATAGTGGCTTCTGGCTTGAAGGGCATGTATTTCATGCATTAACTACTGACTACCTATCTTAACAATGTAAAAAATACAACCAACATAGCTTTGTCCACATTTTAGTATCAGCCCAGGGGAAACATGCCATGTGTATGCAAAATAATATAAAATACAGTAAGCTCTGCTTAATACTTTATCTACTATAATAAAATTAAACATTCAGTGACTTGTTACCATAATTTGAACAGAAATTTTTAATACCACATACATGCACGCTTGTTATTTATGTATCTAGTAAGTGCAGAAGAACAGACTCATGTAAAACATAAAAGGTAAAAGCAAACAAGTCAGTAAATTCTTAACTTCAGTCTCCCAATGCAGCATTAACTAAAGAATATAAAGACAAAGTCTCATTTTTCAGCACAAACTTCTATTAACCATTCTTGGTGAATAAATTCAACAATACTACTAGCACACACAAAGTGGGCATTATTTTTACTCTGATTTATGCTCTATTTAAATGTTCTAATATTGCATTGATATAATAAATAAAAATACCTGGAAATAATAAATAAAAATAACTAATCTCCAAGTGAGTCAGAGAAAGAAACTATATTAAGTAGAAGTGGTCTGAAACATAAATTTCATGGCACTCTTGGATCCTACTCCCTCACTCCTCCTAAATGTAAAACATACTTCCTAATAACCTCCTGCCTCCAAAAGGTGTGAACTCTTAATATATGGCAACAAGATTACATAGTGAGTCCATGGTAAAATGGAGCATATGTAGAAACAATAGCATTTCAGTATTGTTTAATAAAAAAAAGCTGTAGGTGATCCAAAAATATTGTCTTTGCAAGCACTTTCAACTTTTTACCAAGTAATAATTTGAATCAAGGCAGAATTATCAAAATAAATACAGTACCCTAGATTCACCTCTGCCTAGATAAAATTACAACTATTATATCATTTCTAAGAATGTTTTAAAACATTCTTTTTAAAACAAAACTGTAAGTTGTTTCACTTGTAAAATGTTTGCCTTGTTTTTAAACTGTTGTTTTATCACAATATCTCTTGTCATTCCATTTTCAGCAGATATTCAAGAAAAAATGTAAATATTAGCGTTTTTTCACATCTTCATTACTGAGGTCTTCCTGCTAGCATCCTTTGGAGGGCATAGCTCTTTCCTGGGGTGTTTTCTTTCAAGAAGATAAAGGGAACTGAAGAGAGAATAGGACCCAGGGCAAGAGAGCAGGGGTGAAGGAAGAGAGAAACTGGAGAGGGACATAAGAGTGGCACAAATATCCTTATACTCAGAAATTCTCTGGACATACATATTTGGCTTTCATGATGATAGCAACTGCAAAACCTCTGTTGTTTCACGTTTGCATACATGTATTGGACTTACAGTAGTAACAGAACTATTCTAAGGCGAAGCAGATTTTTCTAGACGAACAACGGCCATAATTCTAGAACACATCTGCAACAGTTGTTTTGCAGCTCTTGAGTGGCATCTGACCTTAAAACTCAGCAAACATGACACCCAAGTAGAGATAACACCTAAAACGGAGTCCAAACATAACTACCTACTCTTCTTATCATTTCCTCCATTATCTAAGGCAGCAGACACATATCATCAGCAAATTCTTTCTTGTTTGCAACAGGAGGTTTCTTGGTGAGGAGAAGAGACAAAGACTAGATCTTATTTTGTTCTCCCAATTACCACATTTAACCTGCTTAGGTGTTGATTCACAGTTAAAAGGTAAGACACTGGAACTCTTAATGACAAGACACAGAGAACTGTTCTAATTCACAATGACTTGTTTTTACAAACTTTCTTTTAAAAAATAAAATAGAAAGTTACATATAGATTAGCAAAACTACACATTATTCTAAATTTAACCAAGATTTAGTAGTCAGAAGATATTAAATTTGGAGTTGCCCATATAACCTTATTTTTGTATCTCAAATATCTTAAATCATACTATTCCATTATCTGTATTTTTCATTGGATCCAGTTAATTCCATGCTAACACCCTCATAAAAAGCAAAGTTGACTATATAAGCATACCTTATTCCACAATTTCCTTAATTAAATTACTAAATTACTAATTCGCAGTCAGAATTCAATTCTTTAAATGTTTTAATGAATATGTCTGAAACTTATCCCAGGATCGTATTTTCAGAGATGAAAGACATACAGCTGCCTACATTTCAACAAACCAATGCCATACAGACACTTAATTTCCACTGAAACCAACCAGTTAATTATCTGCCATTCACTGTTGGTTTTTAAAATTTCAGTAGGAATTTACCTTTATATTTCAGTATCTAACTAACTAGTCAATAATTTCCAATTATAAAATAATTCCACAACTATTTATTGTTAACTAATATGTAAATTAGTTGATTTCTTACTTAGTGTCTAACCAAGCAGCTGAGTGGAAACTCACAAAATGTAATTAATAATTTGAAGAAGATAATCAATATTCTGATAATTATTCTGATAATTGAACAAAAGGAATGGTTACAAACAAGACTGACAGAAGTAAATCAGATGTTGTCATATATGTACTTTGGTAGGGGGAAGTGCTTTTGCTGCTGTACAAAAACGACTAGTTGCAAAATAGTGAAATCAGCTTTACAACAGTATCTTGTCAGTTTTTACATGTTGAGTTTACCATTATGAATGTGTCACTTGGGGAATGCTATAAAACATTACATAAAGGAAAGCTAAACTGATTATGCAAGAAATGGATAAATTACAAGAAAAAGAGAACTTTCAACAAAGGATACCTATATAACAAAAGTAACTAAGAGATTTGAAGTAGCATTTCCCTGAAATTAACTACAGAAGAGAAGCTAAAAATCCCACTTCAGAATGTTCTTCCAAAATACGCAGTTGCAGAATCCATTTCAAGGATTTTGTGGGAAAGACAAAAAGGATTTATTTTAAGGATTTAATCTACTAATATAATTTGTATTTCATTTTTATTTCTATACAATAGACATGATTATTTATATGTTTGTCTACTTTAAATTTAATTTTAGTTTTATTAATTCTCATTATAAGATGCCTGTGTACTATGATAGTGTCTAAATATCTAAAGCAAATAATTACACATAAACTTGGACTTTAACAGGTAATTTCTTTAGATATGAAGCTAAGTTTTATAGAAAGACCCTTGCATTTGCAGTCTTACTCTTCTGGGACTGAAAGCATGAAACTCTTAGATAATCTAAACTAAGATAATTTATGGTTTCATGCATAAATTACAACTACAAGCACACTGAGTCGCCCGCTAGATGGCCTGAAACTGAGCACTTTTTTATGTTCCTGATAACTCATCTTAAAGTTGGGTGAAGAGTAGATGCTGCCTATCCAAACACAACTGATTTGCCAGCACTGTGCTCTCCAACTAAAATACCCAAAACTGCAATCTGCCATATTGTTTAGAAAGTACGTCTTCTGTGCCAACCTCAGTGCACTCAATTTCTAAAGAAAACAAAAAAAATAGCAGAATAATCATTTTCTCTTCTTAATAACATAATATATACTTTGGCAATAAACCAAAGTAAGTTTAGAAAGTTGCAATACATTTAAAAAAAAAAAAGTTGAAAGTATGTGCATTTATATGTGCAACACTTTGAAAATTCATATATACTGTAAAACGTCATCTTCACTGAAAATGTGCAACTAACTTTATAGGCCTTCCAGTTACTAAACCCTTTTCATAAAAGTGCTCAGAAAAGGTACTTTTGGAAAAGTTTCGGTGAGCTAGGAGACAATTGGTACAGAGAGGTCCAAATTACTTTGGAAACATGGTACGATTAAGAAGTAAAACTGAGACAAGATACCTGAAGCATCATTACTTGGAGAGGTCAATAGAGTTAGAGAAATATTAAACCAGCCATCTACTGACACCTGCTTTTTACTGCTTCTTAGTAAGCGGTACAGCCCAAAATTCTAGGGTGTAAAGAGGCAAGCTAGTTGTGATCTTTTTCTGTTATTGTGGAATATTCTGTAGAATCAACCATCTTTTGCCCAGGATCTGAGACTTTTGAATATATCCAGATACATTGATTTAACAGTTAATTACTACAGTTTTGCAGCAATGTACTTAAAACAGGTGTATGAAAACGTAATTTTTATCTTGTTTGGTAAACTGTTTTAGAGACTCTACTAGTGAATTAAAATCCAATCAAAATGTTCTTTCTCATAATGTTGTTACCAAGTTCTGAGTTCTAGATCACAGAGTTGAGCAAAAATCAAGAGAAATTTACCAAAGAAACAATAACACTAGTGATCTTTCCTTTTTGTTTTTGGCGGAGTGTGATTAGAAGATTAGTGGATTAGAAGAAAGAACAAAGTTCTACAGAAAAAGGTACTGTCTAACAGTTAAGTCAGCCACATAACTTCAAATCCGCTGAAAATGAAGACTACCTGCAAAATTAAAAGTGAGCTGGTTTTATATGGGAAAAAGCCTACTACAAAGCTGTAAACTTTGAAAAAAGATAGAAAAATTTTGCTTCCTAAAGCAAATACTGTCTTACCATTGTGCACCATGTTAGACACAGTCACTCAAATTACTGTTAAAGTAAACAAACTTAAAAGCTTCATTTTCCTCAAAGTGAAACATATTAACATTAAACACTGCCTGGAACTATACAGCTCTTATTTAAGAAAACCACAAAATCTCAGAGTTATTTATATGTACAATCTAAAATTGTTACCTAACTGACAAGCTGAAATGCCACATCAGCAGAGGCACTGGCAAAGATAATTTGCTTCTGGCTATCACTAAGACAAGAAGTGACAAGATGATGGAATTAGACTGGAGTTAAGCATTCTGGTAGTTTGTAATCTAATTATTGCGTGAAAAACTGTCCAAGGATACATATGATAAACCATAGTGCACTAGCAGGAAATTACTGTGGATGCTTTTAGTTAATATTAGAAGTTTTGCTACACTAAAATAAAAGCAGCTGTCATTTAATTCAAAACTTAAATGACCCCAGCAATTTTTCAAGAAAGTGGTACTAATTTTATGCTTTGTGGATACACGTTATTGTAGTCATGAACTTAAAACCACAAAAATGCCATAACATTTATTTACCTAAAAAAAGCCATAAGGACATAGCCTCTTCAGAAAATAGGAAGACACAACTATTTAAAACTAAAACAAAACAGCTTTTCATATTACCTTTTTTCCTCTTTTGCCCTCAGTTGCTCCTCTTGTCTTAGAACCTGAACCATCACAGACTCAGACATGCCTGTTGACAAACCCACTAAATTGCGAGGTGTGGAACGACGTCTTGTAGAAATGCATGCTGTTGTTTTCTCATCCTCCTGCCCATAGCATCCTCTAGATGTTACAGCTAATGATGTTTTCTCTCTTAAATGCCTAGAAGAAAAAAGCAAGCCAATTCACAACTACAAACTTCCATACCAGTGGCACCTCAATGCCTAGCTTAGCAAGCATGGATTGAGCATGTTTACTCAGGAAAAAAAAAACAGTTATTTTTTCACCTGCCATTTTTTTCCACTTTGAAAATTCCTTTATTTTAAAGGAAATTAAAATTTTAAATTCCTTTATTTTATTTTTCCTAATTTTAAATTTAAACCCAACATACTAATATGGCCGATGTTTTCACACCAGTTAAAAATAGCATCTTTACCACAAGTTACCAGATATTATTGGAGATGGAATTCTCTATATTAACCCATTAAAATAGAATTATAATCCATAATCTTAGGTATTTGGAAAGAAAAAACTTCCACAAGACCTATGATAAGAAAGTATCCTTTCCAGCAGACACTTAAAAATAGGGGGCTGGGTGGTGAGGGAAAGGTGTATTAGTTGGTTTAGGCTGGGGAAGCATATGTTAAATACCAGTTTCATCCTATTTAAAACTACAAAAACTGAAAGACAAAACCCTACAAATTTGTCTGGAAAGTTACATTTCTTCTTATGTTGTTTCAAAACACTCCATTAAAACTACTATGGGTTTTTCACAACCTGTGAAACATTTGAGGGAGAGAGGAGAAAAATCCAATCCCCATTTAAAAGGAACCTCCATTCTAAGGTAATTCTCTGTGGCTTGTAGTATCCAGGAATTATATAACGAATACTGATTCCCTCAATCATTTGAATGGGATCATTGACCTAAACACTGCTCTGTAATGACGTAAGAACAATTATTCCAAGAAGTAGATATTCAATTTCATTTTACAAATTACACTATGTTAAACACTTCAAACAAATTTGTCTAATTAAAAATTGTAAAAGAACTCTGAGACTTCTAGGTCACATAATCCTTTATGCTTACAGTTCCTAGAAACTCCTACTAAGTTAGTGCACATAGACATAATGAAAAAATCTTTACAAATCTCTGAGGAGTTAACACAAGACAAATTCACTATACACTGAGGCAGAATTATATTTAGATAGTTCAGTATTTCCTAATGTTTATCTGAAAAAGACTGTGCATTGAATGGAAGAATGACAAGAGCAACTGAATTTAATTTTTAGTGAATACCTATGTTTCTATTTGAAAACACAAAATCTTCCAAGTTGCATTTATTTATCTGCCAGCAGTAACTCTATTAAGCCAGGAATTTTGTTGCCTTTTTTTTTTTTTAAATCAGGTTTTACTCAAGCAAACTAGGAACATTCAAGCCTCACTACATTCAGCTCCTTTCCTTCTGCTCCCCAACTGTCCCAAAACTGCTGCTACACAAAAAGAGTTTCAAATATACTCTTGCTACAGCAGCACGGAATACATTCACTCTGCTTTCAGGTGACTTCTGCACCACTTTCCTGTAGAGTTTTTCCTACCTGACCAACATTCCTACCAGTTTGCAGTTCATGCTGTGTGTCGCTACCAAACTTAAAGCTGATGAGACACATACAACTTTACATATTTCCCAACACTGCTCCTTCTTCACCTTCATCCTTCACCAAAAACACCTCTTGGTTTTTACATGCACAATACTATGTCATTCAGAAGACCAGTGGGCTTTTCACTGTAAGAAGCCACCATGGTTTTCTGATAATGATTGAACTATGCCTATGACAAGCCCATGAGAAAGCCTGTACTTCAGTTGTGATTTAATCTGGCCTTTCTACTATATAGCTTGACAGCTTTCTATGTTTCAGTTGCTTTGGCTGATAAGAAAGTTCCTGCCAGGGACTTATATTTCAACTTACCACGATTTCCATTTTGACATTAAAGACTATAGTATGGCAGGTATTGTCTCGCATTTTATGATTATCAAAAATGTACCATTTCAAAGCAAGTAACTTAGGCTTAATATTTTATTCCTACATACTTAAGGGCAGTAAAAATTTCATAGATTGTAAAAATAACAATTTCTAAGAGCCAAATATTTATTCATAGTTTTAGCAATTTCATGACAGAATAAAATAAAGAAGCATTTGACATCTTATGTAAACAAGTGTCCCTTCATGTTCACAAAAGGCTTCTTTGAGAAGGAAAATCTTAGCCAGGAAGTGCTGTGCTTTATTTGGCATTTTGAGGTTTGGAATTT
>WBMY01017864.1:17808-56337 GCA_013397315.1 Donacobius atricapilla | reverse complement strand
CGGTGCTGTCCTGGTCTGGGGTGCACTTGTAGTCCTTCGACGTTTGCCCTCACGTTCCCTCCAGTCTTGCTCACCCCTGTGCGATATCCTAAGGGACATTGCCCGGGCACCAGACAGCTGTAATTGCCTCCACAGCACTGCAAAAACACCTGGAGACACGCATCTGTGTGTGGTTTTGGTTTTATCCTCTTCACATTCCTAACGATATGAAAAGCTGAGGGCTCCCTGCTGAGAGAGGGGTGTGGGGGAGTGAATGAATGTAAGACAGCAGGGAAAAACACCCTCTACTTCTGTTGTGGTATTCTTGTTCTTCAGAGATCACTCCAGAGACCTTGCTCGCAATGGAATTCTCTTAACAGGAATAAATACTTTCACACTGCAGGAAGGTGAACCTGCTTGGAAGGATCATTGTACATTGAGACTGTGGTGATCTATGCAATAGTTAACCCAAGTGTAGCCACATACAGGATGGCCTTCAGGTCTCCATTGTGCTGTGCGTATCCCATGGCCACAGGATGAATTCAGGCAGCAGCTGTGGACAGCTCACACACTGTACTGGCATCTATGACCTTGCCTCTATCTAAAACTGCAGCCAGAAGTCCTTATGCAAACACTTTCTCTGGCAGTAAAAATTATGAATAAAGTTGTTCCCTTTTAAGGAAATCCTCTTAATAGCTTGAATGACCCCAATGGGATAGCCCTTCCATGGACTTTGTGATGCACCCTCATCAAAGACCCATTTAAAGCTGCACTGCTCATTTGTGGGATCCGAAATGCTGTAGGATAACAGTTCTCTTTTTCCTTATGATGTTAGCTCTAAGAAATTGCATTTGGAATGATACCTTGAGTCTGAATGCCTTTCTTGTACTGGGACTATAAGGACCAGTATGTCCTATTGCAAAACAGAAGGAATGCTGTGTTATGTTTTCTTTAATAACTGATCTCAGCAACAGTGTTCACCTTGCCTAAGTCCTACTCCAAGCTGAAGGTGGAGGGTCGTCATCAGAGGGACAGGAGTAGTGGAGAGATTCCAGCAACATGTGTGGAGATTAAATCAGCTGTAGGAAAAACATAACTGAAGAAAACAACCATTCAAGTAACAGTGGGACTTTCTAGCATAAGTTAAATAAAACTAGATGAGGCTGAGCTCTTTTAGAAGTTTTGTGCCTGTTGGGTATCTGGCCTGCAACACTCACTTCCTGGGTCATTTATACTCTCGGCAACCATACCTGATAGCTTAATAGAAGTTTTGCTTCTTGCTATAAATGTGACCTTGCTTTGAGAATATGAGAACTTGTAGTCATAATTGCATACAATTCATTGGCTGAGTAACCACAAAATGTGTTCAGAGACCTTGGTGTGACAACATCTCAGCTGTATTCAGATCTCCTGTCAAAAACTGAAATTTTACCGTGATGAAAGAAATGAAGATATCAGGTTTACACTCTGAAATTAAATTTCAGTGAAGAAGGGCCCACATAGGACAAAACAAGATAATAACCTTTATTGGGTGCTCTGGCTTGCATCACCAAAATATTTGAAAGAGGATATTTTTTCTAGGTATGCAATAAAAGTAGGTTGAAAAATAATTTTAGAAAAGGAACATACTGGGAAACATTATTGCATCGATATATAAAAACTTCTTTTATTCTAAAAGAACTTCATATTTTCTTATGTAATGAGAAAATACATTGTATTCAAGGAATTCTGTGGTACACTATCTAAGTACTTCCTGAGTCTTGCCACACGAGTGCACTGTTGAATAAATGCCGTGTACCATTCCTGCCTTAAATTAGAGGTAACACTCCCATCTCAGTGTAACCGGGGTATAACTGCTGAAGCAGAAGGAAATATTTGGAAAAACCTGTAACAATGGTGTTCCATTTTACATATTCGGTATTAATAAGAGCTATGGTCAAATAATAAAAAAAAAAAAACAACAAAACAAACCCCAAACAAACAAACAAACAAAAACCCCACCACAACCCTCCACACGCCTCCCCCCCAAAAAAAAAACCCAAAAAACTTTTCAGAATATATACAGCTAATAGATATTCTTACTGCTTCTCTCCATACATGTTAATTGGATATACATTTTTTGTAAAATGGCATGATAGAAATTTACATATATTTTAATAATAAAAAATAGTTGCAAATATGGATATGCAAGATATTCTCAAAGAATATTACACTGAATGAGCACCTCTGCCTTCTTGTTATCACAAAGTCTGCTAGAAATTTTGTCATTATAGTATTATCCACAGTGTCTTAGGTGGGTACAGAACAATGCAAATGTCAAGTGGATAAAGATATACCATGAGGAAGAAATGTGAGATATGCTTGGGAAAGAGTAGTCTTCCGTATACAGTTCACAAAGGATAGGATGATCTAGCAAAGGATAAGAGGCAACTGTCAGACGTGACTAATGTCCTTCACCTCTGATATGATTTTTGAGTGATGGAGCATTAGCAGGTCATGGAGGCCACATTCAGGGATCTAAAGTATGGACAGTATCTCAGCCTGACCATGAATGCAACCACAATTTCTACAGACACCCAATGACTATGTAAATAACTTGTCTCTTCCTAAACCTTTATTTGGGTGTAAGTTTTTATCATATAAGCTAACCTGATACTTTTTCTTTACATTTGCTTTCAATCTGAAATCAGTGTTCATAAACAACAAAAAGTTACAAATAATATATTGATTAAGAAACCCCAGCTATTTTAAACCCCTGAGTAACTGTTGGCCATTTTCCACACTTAACAAGAGTTTATATGTGCATTTTTAGAGATTTATATATAACTTTCAGAAAATGTGTAAAATGTATACAAAAATAATTTTTTAGTCCAAAGATCTTAAATCCAAAGGCCCTCTAGTGGTTTTCTATCCTACAGACAAGAGAACTATAGCATTTTTGTAAAATAAGATATTACCACCCTCAAAGAATCATTTAGGCTGGCTGAATTATAATATTCATATTAGGGCACTGAAGGTTTGTTTTCTAACAGATCAGAGCTGCCTATTACAGGATGTAGAATGAAACAAGAAGGATGGTTTATGTAGCAGCAGGACAGAATATTCAAGAAGAGAAGTACAACTGACTGTTTCTTTCTGTTAAGGCATGGGTTCCTGTACCTTGAAATCACATTCTCTGCTTCAGGAATAGTAAAGGGGTATTAAAAGGTACCCACCACCTTCAGCTTCAGGTTTCACAAATGAGAAAAAAAAATTTCTTTTATAAAACATACATTCACTCAGCATATCGTTTTCTTCTTCTCCTGGCAGTGTCATAAATAATGACGGAGTGGCGGTTTCTGCTACGGGTGACCTCCATAACATAGAATATTGCCACAATAAGGGTCCTTGGAACTCTACTGTGAGGTGACCGGATTACCGTTGCCACCAGAGCCATTTAATCTGTGTGCTCAAGTAGTTACATGCTCCTTCTGCTCACATATAGTAATGGTAAATAAAATAAACACCAAACTCTAGTATCAATGTGCTTTTCATTTGCAGATCTAACACCTGAAGTTTCCTTTTATGAGATGCACAAAAATTATTGGGAAAGAAAAAGGAGCTCTGGAGTATGAAGAAGATAATCAATCTTTGAAATGCTTCAGATGACTTATTCTGCTGATCTTTTTCATCCTCTCTCATGCTCCACAACCTTTACTAGCATCATTCTCCCTTTTAAGGATACAGTGCTACTTTCTAGCGCCAGTGATGTCCGCATTGACAATTAGAATACAAACAGGCAGAAAACAAAGAAACTCTCCTTGAGTTCAACACTTTAGAGACATTCCTCCTCTTTTGAGTCCTCAAAGCTGTAAGCTGTCCTGCATTCAAGTTTCTGCAGCATATAATAGTGAAAAAGTACTGTTCTCCTTAAAATAGGTAATTCTCAGCAACTTACAGCAGAATTAAAATTTTACAATGTGTTACAATGCATCAAAAATTCGTTCTCTAACAAAGACCATGAACAAGTATTTTTTAAATTAACGTGACATGTTATGATCCAAAGTTTTGTTATTGTGTCTTTTTAGAACTAGAGACAGAATAAAGCAATTGAGAACATTCAAATAATTTTTTCTTGATTCCAGATGGCCTTTGGAGTCCACTGCATGAGAACTGTATGGAGATGAATGCTGTAGGATGCCCAGGGGCTTTGACCACTAATGCCTACTGCAGCTGTCTGCTGCAAGAACTGGCACAGCAGGAATCAACATGGTTCCTGCCCAACCATGTCAGACCACCAGCAGAGACCTTCCTGCAGAGGACACAGGTTGAGAGCTAGGATGTGATATGAGAGAATGATTGTGCAGATAATCAAGAAGGGTAAAACGTCTAATCTCTTTGGTTCTGTAATAAACTCCAGAGTTCAGCTCCCTTGTTGGTTGCCATTTACACCTAACAGCTGGACATCCAGTACATACAGGCTTATGACTAGGTCCTTAGCCAAACTGTAAGGATAACTGATGAGACCAGGCTGCAGTATTTCATTTAGCACTGTTTGTCAGTCTGTCTGCTGTTCAGCTGCTGATGTTCACAGAACTTGAAAAAATGTCTATTTTTTTCAACTAGACTTCCTCCTTCCACACCCTTGCCAAACTTAGTCAAAATTATCCAGAAGATTAAAAAGTGGCTGGAGAAGATTAAAAGCGGAGAGGACAGATGTTCAACACAACTACAAATGCCTCAGTCCCTTAGAAAATTGGTAGCAGGAAGTTAGTAATCTCCAACACTGTTTATATTTACTCTGCTCTCTGTAATTGTGCAATACAGGAAAGGCAACAAAATTGCTTCATACAGACCTAATATTTATTTATGTGAAAGATTTTGCAATTATACTTTATTGTGTCTAATGGCAGACCTGAAGCTTTTTTTCTTTCTTTCTTTCTTTTATTTTTTTTCATTTTTGTGGTATTATAGAAATGACAAATATTTTCCCTTCCCAATTCTGGAGAATGGAGAAAAAATACAAGGATATAATTTTCATAGCAAAGAGATTTTGAGAACAAGTAGGTGCAGAGATTAAAATGCAGAGAGTCAATGTTTATGTGACTAAAACATTTTTTCCATTCACTGCCCATTCAGTCATTCATAATCATTAACTGTAAAGACTATGTTATACAGTATCTGAAAACTCAAATCATGGGCAAGGGCTAAAACTGTAGTCACATAGATATGAATGTCTGCTTGTGACAGAGGAAAAGAGAACTCTTACAAATATGTTCATGATATCAACAATTCTACAGTATGTGTTGCAGGTCACTGTTCCTGGTGGATGGTGTGAAAGAAAAGAATCTTTGGCAATGCATAGTCACCTTACATGTAGATACACCCTGGACATACAGCACACCTCAAGACAACTTTTACATGCTACTATACCAGTCCATCAATGAGGAATAGGAGAAAGACTGGGTAATATTTGTAAAGTATAAATTAAAACAATTATCTGTACAAACACAGACTTTTGTTCTGAAGTGTTGTCACAAAAGTTACAGGAATCTATCAGCAAAATTTGGTTAAAATGTAACGGTCTTTAGTCTCATTCAGCCACATCTCTTCTATATATCTGTTTTTATGCTACATTCAAAGAGAAAATACAGTTGTGTCAAAATAGGAGATACAGAAAATCAGAGTAATTAATTAATCAATATAAAACCATATTTTCATAATAGTGATTTCACAGAATCACAGTATAGTTGAGGTTGAAACAGATCTCTTTGTGCCTGTTGCCTCCATGCTCGAAGTGGGGGCAAACAGAGTGGCTAGCTCAGGACCTTGTTCAGTTGGGCTTTGAGTACCTTCAGGGATGGAGGCTCCACAAAAGGTTGGCATGCAATAAAGACAAACTACTGTAATCCAAGAAGCTATCCTGAAAGCATCTATATATTCCTCTATTTGCAGTTAATGTTCATGGCCTATAGCACCCCAGGGTGTTAGAATTATAGACCATCCTGAGTTGGAAGGGACCACTAGGATCATTCAGTCGAACTCCTGATCCTGCACAGGACCATCCCTAAGAGTCACACCATGCACCTGAGAGCATAGTCCNACCTGAGAGCATAGTCCAAATGCTTTATGAGCTCTGTCAGGCTGGTGCAGTGACCACTTCCCTGAGGAACCTTGTTCAATGCCCAACCACCCTTTGGGTGAAGAGCCTTTTCCTGATATCCAACCTAAACCTCCCCTGACACAATTTCAGGCCATTTCCTTGGGTCCTGTAAATGGTCCTGTCACAGTGAAGAGACCAGTGCCTGTGCCTCATCTTCCCCTTATGAGGAAGTTGTAACTGCAATGAGGTGTCTCTGCAGACTCCTTCAGACTGGAAAGAGCAAGTGACCTCAGCTGCTCCTTGCATGGCTTCAATATATTACTGTCCAGTGGACTTAATTTGCTGAATGCCTTTTGTGGTCCTGTGTGTCCCCTAGCAAGTGAAGGGGGGACATCTTTTGCCATAGCAAGTTCAAGAGGCATCATTCTTCTCTTATTCCAAGAAACATCAAAAATCATATAAACCTTAATGAGTAAAAAACATGTACAGTAACATTTGGTGTAAGAACTCTAGACTTGGAGAAATGTTAAAAAATAGTAATTTAGCATTGAAGAAGTAATAGTTTTCATTTATACATGCCACTTTTCACTTTTGTGTGTATGTTTTTAAGAACAAACTTCCAAAAAATCGCAGATTTTTCAGCAGTGGTCAGCATAGACATTACTTACTTAAACCACGTGAAGGTTTAAATAAGTCCCCGCTCTTTTCAGTAGTAGAGGTCCTCACTGCATATAGAACTGAACTATTTAATGACAGTTTGGAAGTACTGGAAGCAATAGATAGGCTACAGTAGGCTCTGTTTAGTCCTATATATGTCTTTGGCATGCCATGTTAACAGGATGTGAAGGAAGATTAAGTTGGAAGTTAAATGCTCATGTTATAATATTCTTAGAATATTAAAAAAATCCCAACAGTTTCCAAGAAAAAAATACATTGATAGATTACCATGTCAGTTTCTGTCTGTTATAAAGTATATTACTGCTAAATATATTCAGTTTGGGGTTTTATACCTTTAGGGAAGAGAGACCTCAGTGTGAAGAAAAATAAGAACTCATACAAATGCTAATATATATTCTGGACTTTAGAATAGAAACCCTGTACTCTAAACTAGAGCAAGTTTTTTTGAGCTGAAATCTCCAAAATCTGAAAATCCTACCTAGCACAATCTGTTTAAATGTTTTCAATCGCTTGCATTGAAAATGTTTGGAAAAGAATTTCTTCATGCTATTACTACTTGTAATCAACCTTTTCCCCAGTGTAAATCTGACTATACACTGGAGTCCAAATTATAAGTATATGATCTGTGTGGTACAGTCCATTGGCTATGTTCCAGGCTTTTTTCCAGCTTGAGAGATTTTGAATTAGAACTCCTGTAAATTGTTGGCAAATTAAATGGCTGATAAAATGGCTAGTATTTACTGTATGCTCAAAATGATTCATGCAGTAGCATGTGGTACCAGGAAACTTTTCCTTCTTCTCTTTTCTGCAAATATTTACTTTTTGCAGATGAATATCTAAAACAAAAAAAAAACCAAACAAGTTCTAGCCAGCTGTTTTTCTTGGTCATTTCCATGCCAACAGTTATACATAAAATATTTTTTTAGTATTTTCATTGATGTTTTTCTCTCTATCACTGTTTTCTAGAGGTTGTCACCTTTCAAGATAATTTAATATTACATATTAATTTGAATTAGAAGAGAATTTTGAAAACCTGTACTGTAATGGACTGAACCTAATGTTGCAACTGTAGGGATACAGTTATTAAGAGGGGTCCATGACCAATGAAATGCATTAACTCTAATGGTGAAGCTTGAAGAAGAAAAGCAAGCAAGCAAGCAAACAAAGAAAGAGTGTGAGATTGAGAAAGGGAAAGGGAGACATAGGTGCCAGGAAGCAGGAGTGGGGCAGGCAGTGTTTGAAAGAGGCAGAATGGAAAATGCTTCCCAGTGACCAACCGAGAAGAGAAGCGTGCAGGGTTGTCCAGATTAGTATCTTCCTCTACTTCACCTCTAACATGGTAACTTGACACTTTTCACCAGGGTCTGCACAAAATCATCTTTGGGTTTTTCTGCTGCTGGTGTGTTATTGCTGATGGAACCAATAGAACAATAAAGTTGAAAATAAACTGTAAAGTTTAAGGTGGAAGGTCCGCTGCAATGTAGTTGCATCTTCAGTATTTCCATGGTTTAATCCACCCAGATTGTATCCATTACGAGTAGGTTTTTGTGTGGGTGTGGTGACTGATGGTGTATGTTGCTATTTAGCTCCTCAAGAGTAGTGCTGATGCAGCACATTATGATGTCTCTACAGTTGCTTCTTTAAAATAAGAGGTTGTTCTGTGCTCTGGCTATAGGGATGGCATATTTAAACCTGGAATTTTACCTCCTGGCCCAGGTACATGTGCAGCCTGCAAGCGTGGTTCATGTGATATGCAGTCTACGTTTTACAACATGTATCCACCTGCTCCTTACTAAAAAATGCAGCTGCAGCAGCAGCACCAAATCCTGACTCAGTATAGCATCTGAACAACTGTATTAGAACATGCTTTTCCCACATAATAAATTTTTCATTGTTTTTGTCCTTGTTATGGTTTATTCTGGAAGGTGGCTAAACAGATGTGGGCTAACTTTTCACCACCACCCTCCCTCTGTGCCCCCCCAGCTTCTTGTGCCCCAGATTCCTCACTGGTGTGGCTGTGGGAGGACCTGAAAATTCCTTGAGTTAGTGTAAACACCACTTAGTGAAATCTAAAATATCAGTGTGTTATCAACATTATTCTTATCCTCAATCCATCACTCAGTACTATACCAGCTAGGGCAAAAAATAACTCTGTCCCAAATAAAACCAGAGCAATATCTGCCCTTTATTCTGTTTCATTTATGTCACTCCCACGTTCCACTCTCCCCAGTATGTCCTTCCCTGTCTTTTGATACATACATACTGATGTCATTCTCTTAGGCTATGGATCATCCCTCTAAAATGTCCATTGAGTAAATCTAGTCTATGGGTTCGGGCTTCTGTCATCATAGACCTTCAGGGCTGGAGAGATGGTGCATGGCATTGGATAATGTCCATGATAAGTCCATCCCCCATTTACAAACCCATTTGTACATTGCATCTCTTCCTCGATGGCCCAACACTTCACAGGCCCACTGAGCTACCTATCTTCTTGTGATAGCCCTGTTTTGGAGTAGTCTGCTTCCTGATCCCTCTTAGACACAGCTCCTTCAACCCTTATTAAATGCCTCCCCTTCTGCTTCCAGTGTTTCTCCTTGCATACAAGGGCGGATAATATTGGCACAGGCTGGTTCTCTGGTTCAGCCATGGACTCTGTCACTTTGCTCTCAGTCCCAGAGATCTTCCTTCCCGGCAGCAGGCACTGAGCTCTATTGAACAGAGCTCAGTCAGCTCAGACCAGGCCCCAGCACATTGCAGTGATTTGTGTTTCTCTGGAATTTTCTGGTGACAGCTCATCTTTTCCAAATATTTTAATAATTTTTTTTGGATTCTACACTTTTTCACAGGTGAAGTTCCAAAACATGGAAGGTGCCCACTGTCCTAGGCACTTGCCCATCCTATCCAACACTCCCTGCCACTCATAACTGTCCACTCATAACTTAGGGCAGAATTCTGGGTGACGTTCTTACCTAGTTGTTTAACCTTACGTAAGACCTGAGACACATCAATGCATCATAGCAATGCAAAGGTGCTCGTTTGGACACCCTGAGGATACTTTCCAAGAGCTGCTGGAACTCGCCTGGAGGAGAAGGGAAGGATGGTGGAGGTGTCATTCCCATGGATGGGCCCTTGGAGGTGTAGTTAGGTGTAATTCCCAACAGGTAGCTCCTGCCATGCAGTGCAGCTGTGCTGCCAGGTGCACATGCTGCCTCAGTCCTGCCAACAGGCTTCTTATCATATCAAAACCCCGTGTTACATAGCACAACAACATCATAACCCTAACCCAGAGCTGAGAATTGACACAATGGGGAATGCACACAGCAAATAAGGTATTACATAATGCAACTCTGAGAACACACAACAACATTGAAATCAAATAAATCAACATTGTGGCCAGCAACTATTAAAACAATGCAACTAATTGCTTATAACAAATTTGTTTTAACATGTCAGAACAGTGTTTATCATAACCCTTCACACCCCATGGCTTGGGTGCCAAAAGGGGCTGTTGTGGTTTAACCCAGCAGGCAGCTAAACACCATACAAACCACTTACTTCTCTGTTACCACCCCAGGATGGATAAAAGAATTGGGGGAAAAAACCATAAAATTCACCTGTTGAGATAAAAACAGCTTAATAGGCCAGAAACAGGAGGAGAAACAAGAATAACTATCATTTAAAAATTCGAATATACAAAACAAGTAATGCACAATGCAGCTGGTAGCCACCTGCTAGCTGATACACAACCAGTTTCCAAGCAGCAGCCCCCAGTGAGCTTTAGCTCTAGTTGATAATACTGAGCTTAACACCATATAGCACGGAATATCCCTTCAGTCAGACACTGTCAGCTATATCACCTGTGTCTCCTCTCAGCTACTCATGTCTCCCAGCCTCCTCATGGGTGGTGTGATGTGAGAAACAGAAAAGCCCTTGGCTTAACGCTTAACATTTCACCCATCAGTGTGTTATCAACATTATTTTCATCCTAAATCAAAACCACAGCATTATACCATATACCAACATGGAAGTTAACTCTATCTCATACAAAATTAGGACCAATTACAATTGGTACACAATTTTGTGTACCAAAAGGACGATCTTACAACATGCCATTTAGAAGGTTCTCCGCATCTTGCAGACTATTTGGGTAATAGACAAAGACTTGAGCTTTCAAAGTATCATGTTGCTTTGTCACTAAATATATGGTTTATTAAAAACTTTCTGTTGACCAGATATAATACCACTGTCTGGTGAGAGCTTAGAAAACTAAAAAAAAGGTATTTCCTAAACCAAACACAGATAAAATATAGAACTTTCTTTATATAGTGAACAAACTCCAGATAAAAGCAGTAGCTCCTTGATTTTAAGAAAACTTTGGCAGCAAAAAAAAAGTCAATGTAATTGTTTTTAAAGGATTTTTACCATTTTAGTGAGGTAAATAAAAGTGTGATTCACTCCTATAAAAATCCAAGGCTAACTAATTTTTTAAAAGTTAGATAATATGAATAGGGAGGACTCGCCAATAGGTGGGTGAAAGGTTAGAAATGTAAATAGGAAGATAGATAAGGCCAGCTGAAAGTGCTAAATTTTATAATGAAAACTTACGTATTACCAGGGCTTCATGGGCAAAAAATTGCATCACGTCCGTTTTTACCGGTCCACTCATGTCACAAGCAATCCAAGTATTCTCACTGATGCCTGTTTGATAGCTGGGTAAATGTTTAAGCAGTAACTTTGTTTTGAGCTCCCTGAAATGGAGGCTACATTCCTACTTTTACTATATCTATGTTATTATAAACCCAGTATCTGCACATGACTTCTCCCTGGAAGAATGACAGATAACAAGAACAATAGCAGTGATATAAAATATAGGAATAGAATACACAAAATTAGTGGCTAAAAACTTGCATGCAGTTCTAGGCAGAAAAGCTTCTGTGGTGTCTTACAGAAATAGACATTTAAAAGTTTGTTCCTATGATTTTCAACCCTCTTGTAATTCCAGGAGTCGTTAGAACCATTGGAATGTTGATATAAATGAGAGTACATAGAGATCTAGATTAGGTCTACGTCAGACTTTTGTTTTATTCAGAGGTTTGGCTTCCTGCCCTCTGTTCAGGCAATAAATTGGCTGTAACAGAGCTGCTTCTAGCGTTCTGTTCAGTAGAAGTATCTCAAGAGAGACAAAAACACATAAAATAAGGTAAGCAAGAATGGTAGATTACAGCAGGGTTAAATAAATTAAGATTATACTATCAGACTGTTTTTGAGATTCTATGAAATAATTATGGTTTCCAGTTGAGTTTTAAGTTTTCTTAAGAAATCTCTTTCTTCATCTAATTTATGTGCATTTTTGTGTATTCTTGTGTCTAGTTTAGACGATAGATTTTGTAAGGTCTGATTTGAAAGAGACTATGACCTAATTTTTTATTAGCTATAGGATGCTAAAAATTCTTTTAAATCCACTGTTAAATTGGAATAAACTTGGAAGAATTACTATCTTTACTAGCAGGACTGACAGCTATGACCCAGTACACTCAACTAAAACAGTTCTGACCCTGTAAGGATCTTAGATATATCTTGTCATGAATTTATCAACATAGTATGAGATAATATTTGGGACATACCATTGTATGAATGAACACCAAAATTCTAAATGTTGTTTTCATGTACTGAATTTGATTTAATTTAATTTTATGATCACATGTGTCTTGGGGTTAAATGAAAGAAGAATGATGGCTAAGAACAAACAAGACCACAACAGGAGTAAAAGAGACTATATAACAGATTTTCTTTTCTGTCTTCATATTAAAGAATTCATATAATCTGTGTAATAGGAAAAAAATTCAGATTTCCTCTGCTTTTAGTGAGATCTTGTTGTCCTTGGCCACAAACATACTCATTAGTTTGTTAGGAGTAGTTAGACTGCTGCTAGTTTCAGCAGCTTAAAGGGCTTTAATTTCCTTATACTTAGTTTAGACGCAAAATGAAACAAATTAGATCCTAATTTCTGAAACTAGTGGTTAACAGCTCTGCAGCCAAGAACAATATACAAATCTTTCTAGTCCTCTTCAAGGTATACCTTACAGAAAAGAGAAAAAACCTGAAGAAATAGGTATGAAAGACATTAAGATAAAGAAATCAGCATAGGGAGATACACACAGCATAAAAAACTGTAACAAAGAATGAAAAATTAGGGCATAGGTGACATGTATATAAGAACATGTAATGACAGGAAAGATTTATTGAAATGGGAGTATTTATATGTCACTCAGTCTTAAGGAATATATGAGGCAATTCAAGGTGTGAAGGCTTGCTTAATTTATTGTAGGGAGCTTTAATTGTTCTGGGGAACAATTAATTGGCTTCTGTAGAGCCAGCAGTCTAGCATAGACTTTTCTATTTTCTACTTGTTTAGACAAGACAAAACAATTAAACTTCAGTGCAGTCCCTCATAACCTCAAGGTTACCTGTTGATCGGGCATCATAAAAGTTGCTTAAGAAGTCATTCACTTCCTAAATATGTTTTTGAAAATGTCTTTGAACTGGCCTGCCCTCTTCAGGAATCCTTCAGAATCTTGACTTGCGAACATTCCCCTTTTCTTACAGTTGTGAGTGTAAGTAATGCAGGTGCAAGACTCTGAACATAGATCAAAAACAGGAACTGGGATCTTCAGAACTTCTGATCACAAGCAGCCAAATTAGAATTACACTTGTTTTCAGTAGGAAATTTGAGTAAGTAATTGTCTGGTTTTGAGCCTCATAGACCTAGCAAAGTCTTAGTGCTTTGTTAATGAACACCTAGAGACTTTTATCTCTCAAGATCCACAAGGTGGTATTACTGTCCACACACACCACAGAGCTCGATTCAGGTGGAAGTTTCCAGAGACCAGGTTTCTAGTGGAAAAACACAAAGAATATTTTTATTTGTTTAGAATGCTCAGTGATAAAGCAGTTTCAGCAAGATGAGGAAGACTCAGCCTTTTCTTTCTACCTCTGACTGCAAGTTATCACTCATGATATGAGCCCTATTTACAAGGAAGAGCAATCCCATATAATAAGTGTTTCACTTCTCAGTGATCTAACTGAATGTTGTTATAACTAGAGCTGAAGAGAGTGAATAAGAGCCTTAGTTATCCCTTTTAGTCTAGTAAAAAGAGAATTGCCAGGGCCAGAAGTCTTTCATTTCATGTAAAAAATTTAATATGAAGCTTTGCATCAGGGAGGTGAACCAAATCACAAAACAAAACTGCCCTACCCTTCCTTGGGTGAATTTACAAGCCATTACATTTGTGCCAGAGCCATGATCTCTCTGGTCTGGCAGATATTTAGTTATTCTGTGCAAAGCTGCATGGGGCTAAAATTGTGCTCATCTTCATTTGTTTCATTAGCCAGGATACCAGACAGAATTAAAGCTCGTTGTTTTCTTTGGTCTGCACTTGTCATAAACAGTCAATTTCAGGAGAGCATGTCAACTTCAGGATTCCAGTTTCCCTTTCTTTAGACCAAAGTAAGGTCCTTAGCTTTTCTGAAATGCAGTGATTTAACTTGCAACTTCAGTATAACTTAGTAGCTGCTTGGGCGGTTTCGCCATCGAAGTAGTTAACATTCTTAGACGTCAACCTCTCCTTCAGGTATCTAACCTAACTGATATTCCATACCAATCATAATATATTCCTCAAATTTCCAAATTCCAGTCCTCACTTCTAAGGCAAGATTTTGTGAACCTTGGTTTAAGATTGCAATGTACCTGCATATACCTCTCAGAGTCAGATAATACTATTTTGAAGTTAGCATCATTTTCAATCACATATGAATACTTTGACAATTTTCTTAGACTGTATTCACAAAATAAATGTGATTTTCCAATTCTATTAGCAAAATGTAGCTAGCTTCCTATGACAAACATAAACTGAAGCCACAAACACTGCTTATTTCTTATCTAAGGGGAAGCCTTTCAAAATATATTCCTTCAACACAACTGTGTTATCCATGTTAGCATACATCTTATTGGAAGTTTAGATAGTTAACTGTTTTACCATCACTGGAAACACACTGGTTTTGCTTTGCAAGACAAAGGTTTGGGTCATGCATTGCAGCCAAACATTTATTGAGTTTTCTACTTCCATTAACAGCCCTTTATCAAAATCATATTTTAAAACTTGTTTCTCAATGGAAACACAAAGTCTTGTGACAAATTCTGACTCCTTCTTTAGGACTCAAAAAAGAAGTCAACTGAGATCATCATCATCAGTATTCCTTCAGTGCCGCTGCCATGCTGCTTCGCTCAGGCCGTAAAAAGCCATATCAAATGCCTCTCCGTGGAAGGCGGTCTGTGGAGAAGCAATTTTTGCTTACAAATATGAGAACACCTCCTGGAAAGCCAGGTAACTCTTACCTGAGTGACAGGTATGTTTGTGATCTTGAAAAGAATATTCCAATCCAAGGCAAAATACAATGAAATTAGGCATGAGGAACAGCTTTTCTATAATGCTGTCAAAATTTGAAATATTTGTTGAAAAATAGACCCCAAAAGCTAACTTTAAAATAACCAGAACAGAAATACTCCTTAAAATACTAACATTATACTTCTCATACCACTAGGTTCAGACCAATAATTCGTTATGTACGAATGTACCTCCCTGGAAAAGAGTGAATGATATAAGAGGACCTGCCAACTATTTTAGTTTTGGCACTGTATGGGTTCTTGTAATTCTAGTTATAAGTAGAATTCTTACACTATAGCTACATCAATATATAAATTTTAAAAGGTTTGCTGTATTGATTATTGTAGTTGTTGTCCTGTTGCTTTTTAGAAAAATCCATCTTTTTTTCTGGAAGCCTGATTGCCAGCTGCCTTTGAAGAGAGAACCTTTGTCCAAACATAAATGAGCTATGCATGTAATCAAAGCTCCAACACAGAACGTGCCACTTCTGGAGGGTGTGACTCGGGCTGTCAGAATGTGCATCGTCCTTCTCTTTCACTGTGTGTGCAGAATTTCTTCCCAGCCTAAACAGGGTGGAAAGAAAGCTCCTTGGAAACAATGCAATTTTTTTCAGAATGTTTACCTAAATACAGATGTTTCAGAGGAGTTTTCTCATTATAGAATAAGTGACAAAGTTTGCACTGAAGTCAAGCATTCCTAAAACATTATGCCACTGCTGATGTATTCTGTGTATCTTGTTGTTTTGCTTGCCTAGCTATTCTGGCAAAGACAGGATTTTTTATCTTGCAGTATACCCTGGAGATCTGTGTGATCTCAGAAATGTCTTAACTGTATTTGAAAGTATCAAGACTTATCCAATGAAACAGTGTTCAGCTGAACATAATCGAAATTGTGCCTTATAGTATTATTTTGGATGTATCTGATATCAAAGTGTCTGGACATACACCCTTCTGACACCCAGAACAACACAGTGGTGTTCAGGAATCAAAGGGAGCAATTTACCTCCTGGAAGCTTTCAGCTAGAAAGACCTGGGTTTTTTGTTTTATTTTCAGTACAAGATGTCTGACCCTCAAACTAAGTGCTGCTGTCTAAGGTAGCCATAAGCACTGTAACCTCAAAGTCCTCTTTATGCCCAGATCCAATATTCAAAATGCAAATTTGAGAAAAAGGCAAGTACTTACCTATGAAATACAGGAAACTAGTCTATAAACATAGTTTTTCACATCTCTCAATTCAAAGATTTCTGTGAACAACCTACTTTAGCTCAGGCTTCCCACAGAGATCCATTGGCTACTCTAAGTCTACTCATTGACCAGCCAACTGCAAATGTGGACCTACTCTCCCACATTCAAATTAATCCTGTCCCTATTAGTCTTCAGTCTTTTTCAACACAGCTATCTGCATGCTGTCCACTATTGGACAGCACTCTTCCTCAAGCTCTTGGTTGGAAGCTAATTTGTCAAACTCAAGTTTTCCTATGTTATCTCTCTACAAGGTTGAGATACATTTTTCTGCTCACTGACATAACCTTCTAAGCAAAGAACGTTTATTTTCCTCCTTCATACCAACACCAAGTCCTCAACGCAGCTGCTTAAGCCCACTGGGTAACTTTTAGCATACATTGGCTATACTGCTCATGGTTCAAATATATGTAGATTATCAAGTAGAGATTGTTAAAAAAATGCATTTGATCTTTTTCTAATGGAATGTTGTAATTTCTTTTTGGTAGTAAAATAATTATAACTCATGTTTTATTAGTGTTTAGCCTGCGAAAAACAGTGAAGTGTTATATACTGACTGAAGATTCAAAAACAGTGCATTTTGATATAGATGAAGATGGTCATCATGAAATATCTACCAAGGATTCACAATCCCATGAAGGTAGACTTCTTTATGTACCAAAACTCACCAACTGTATGTATAGTGCTCAGGACCTTTTTTAAATACATCATGTGTCCCTGGACCCCTCAGTACAAGGACATGGAGCTGCTGAAGCATGTCCAGAGAAGGGCAGTGGAGATGGGGAAGGATCTGGAGCACATGTCCTGTGAGAAGCACCTGAGGGCGATGGGGTTGTTTGGAGGAAAAGAGGCTCAGGAGGGACCTTATCACCCTCTACAGCTGACTGACAGGACCATGTGTCCAGATGGGGGTCAGTCTGTTCTCCCAGGTGACAAGAGACAGTATGAGGGGAAATGGTCTTAAATTGTCCCAGGGAAGCTTTAGATAAACTATCAGGAAAAGTTTCTCTATTGCAAATGCTGCCAAGCTTTGGAACAGGCTGCCCAGGGAAGTGTTTGTGTCTCCACCCTTGTAGGTATGTAGGTGTTTGGATGTGGTGATTAGGAACATGGTATACACGGCAGTGTCAGATTATGGTTGTCTTCAATGATCATAAGGGTCTTTTACAACCTAAATGATTCTGTGATGCTGTTCTCTGTAGACATAACAATATATTGTATCTGTATGAATATTAATAATGATAGAAAACTTTTATCCTGATTTACAGTAGGTACATTATATATTTTCATGATAAGATTATATTGTTCATGTTCATCTGACTTAGCAGGAAGTCCAGACAATTAGCTCTAAAAAGAGAGAAAGAAAAGGTAATGTTCAAGGATAAATGCAAAATGCAAGAACAAATGCAAAATGGAGAATAGAGCATATTTTAGAATTTGTGGGGTTATTTTATTTTTCATTGAACTTTTTTGTCTCAAATGGAGCTTCTGTATTTGACACCAAAAATGTTATCAGAAGCATCATCATGCAAAGACTTGTTAAAGGATATAATTTTGGTAGAGAAGAGTTAAATAATATCAAATGCAATTATTCTAGAATGATGCAATTATTCTAGAATGGTACCATTTCCAGAGATGTGAAAATAGGAAAAAACCCTCAATAAAAACTATTTTTAACCAAAATAGAGGAAAATGTTGAAATCTTTAAGTTAGCTATTGAATTACAAAAACTTTTATTCTATTAAATTGAGAATAACAACAGCTACACTGATAAGGTACTTAAGTGCGTTTTCTATTTTTTCAGTATCTTTTCCTTGATAACTCCATCAAATTTTCAACTCAGACAATTATTATTGTTAATTTATGAACAGAACCAAAACCTGTAGAGGTATACACCCACAACCTGTGTAATGTTATTGTGCCCAAAAGCAACAAAGATATATATTCATGATGCAGTTAAGACAACATAATATTAGGAACCAGTTGTAACCAGGATGTTTGTGACATTTTTACCTGAAGTGGGTGATGTTTTCCCCAGCTGACTGGCTGTGTGATTCAGACTGATGTTAGAAAAGCCAGAAACCACCTGCTACTGCTACCTGTTGCCTTTCAATCCTATATATTTCATACCATGGTACTCACTTTCACTGCCAAAGCACTTCATGCTTCTCTTTAACAGCATACTAGGCATTATAGCTGGTCACCAACCTCTTGTTTCTCACGTGCATTCTCTGTTGCAAAAGATAAGTAAACAATACACTTTTTAGGCTCAGTGTTCAGACTTCAGTGTACCTGTTCACAAGTCCAACAGTACAGCTGTCCAGGGTTAAATGAATTTAGAGACACTCAAGAAAAGAAATCTGATGTCTGTTGCTATGACATACTCCTTCTCAGGTCATGTTTCAAAACAATTCTTTAAATTGTTTGTATTAATTTTAAAGCTGAGGAATGTAGCCCTCTAATTCCACATATTTGTTAAATACTTTCTATTCCAGATATTGCGTGGTTAAGTGTATTCACAAGGAATGAAGCAGCACTTACTGGTAAGCCTCTTGTGGGCAAAAAAGGTATCATCTCCTTGTTAGGGTCTGAAGATACATTTGAGAGTAGGAAAAGAAGGTAGTAGTATTTTACACATAGACTTGACATTAGAAGTAACATATATCAGATTTTTCACTTAGCTCAGGTTACCAGACAGATCTAAAAAGAAAAAGCCTTTCTGTATTCCATAAGAAGAAATCTTCAAAGTTACAAAATGTGTAAATTAGGAGTAATGGCTTGGATTGAACACAAATATATGTAAGAGAATATACTGTATACAAACTGAAACATACCATTTTTTTTTGTAGAAAAGTGTGGGTGTTGCATTGCTGGCATATGAGTCTTAACTAGCAAAGACCTGTTTTACCAAGAGAGGAAAACCAAAAGCAATTAATATGAGAAAAGAGGAGGCACATGTATGGAACTTTCATATTGTGCACTTAAGAAATGATTGCAAAAATAAAAGATATATTAGTTCAGGTATTACAGTGGAAGAAAAATGCACTCTAATTCCATTCATCAGGGGCTCCTGTAACCAATGAGAACAAAGACCCAATCCATCCAGTCCAGTACTGCACCTTGAAGAAGGGACAAATGAGGACTTCCAGGGAACAGTATAAAAATACTGATATCCTCCCATATTCCAAAGCTTTTACATTTTAGGGATACCCCAGGCAATAAGTTGCTTAATTTATTTAATTTCAAGGCGTCTTCATTGAATGGATTTTAAAGTTGCTCCTTTGACTCTGGTAAGTTTTTCGTGACCAGAGACACAAGGTAATCAATTCAAAAGCCATCAGGGAGTGGAAGTATCACTGATATATAATCACAGAAGGGCTCCTTACTTTTCTTGCCTTTCTCTGGCTGCCTGATAAACCACTTGTCACATCTTTTAGAGGTGATAGAGAAAGTTGGGCTCCTTTGGACTTAGACTAAACAATGTATAAGCAAGTCACAATAAACACTATGGATGGAGAAAGACAAGGATAGTCAGGATGTAAATAATGTTGATGAATGTCCCTGGTCAACTGGATGGACTCCTGCATACCTCTTTTGTTGTCACTCTTACCTTCAAGAGAGAACACTCTAGACTTAGATAAGAAACTGTCTCTTGCCTGTTCATATGTCTCTTAAATGCTACAACTGAAATTGGGCAATTGCAGCTGCAGCAATCTAAGATGATGTCACAAAAAGTAATAAAAATGACAGAATTGTAGTCTTACAGCCTACTATATTTATCTGAATACTCATGTAACTAAGGATAATCAGTTTTGGCTAGAGAGTTTTTCTCACTTTTTAACAAGGATTTTTATGCTATTTTCATGCTATAGCTGTCTCAGAAAAAATCCTTCAGAAGAATAATACAAAAGCATTACAGTTAAGAAAAGTTAAGGCACCTGAAATCAGGGTGAACAGCAGGTAAAGTTAGTCAAGTGGGATGAACACGTTCTGCTAATTCTGGATATCCTTCAGAGGCTAAAAAATGCCTTTGGTAATATGCAAAAAACCTCCAAACTCCTTACTGCAATTGTTAATGCATAATAATCTAATGTATTTTAAATTTGTGTTCAGTTGCTGCAGTGTTAAACATATCGATCAACTGCCACTTTCTCTTATATTTTTTGCCTCAAATACTGCCCTTGAGATACTTCTGAAAACACAAGTGGAATTTTTTTGAAGTAAGTTTGCAAGTCAGTCAGATAGGCATAGCATGACTGAGTAGTCACTAATGTAATGGGTTTTGCTAGGTAATGGTCTTGTGTGCTGTATCAGTTGGCAAAGGGTACCTTAATTTATATACTTTATTTTTTTTGCTAGGCCTTGAAGTACCAGAAGGTTACAGCAAACATTGTCAATTTATCAGGCTGAAAAATGTCCCATATTTTTGATATTGTCTTTCTTCCTGCAGCTGAAAAACAGTATTAGCTCAAAAATGGAATTAATCCAATGCCTCCACAATTACGATAGTAGAAAGATTTTGATCTAGAAACATGCAGAAAAGAAAACGGAAAAAAATGCTACATTTTCCACATTGACATATACATGGTCAGGTGTTTACCATAAACATGTTTATTACATGTATGTGTTATCTACTATTACATATGACATGTAGTAATGTATAACTGATATTTCATACATCAACCATAAAAGTAGAGAAATAAACTATATATATGGCAAATTTAAAATCTCAAAAAGTCATAGGTTTTAAATACTTTAGACAAGAGAATGGTATCAAGAGTGAATGTATTTATTTCTATTCCTATAAACGAACTTTTCTCTTTGCAGAGCATGTTCAGCTCTTCTTCATTTTATAAAGTGATACTCATTACAATATTCTCCTCTCTGTAAAACAGATTCTAAAAATTTGGTGATCCTCACACAGAGATCAAAGTTTAATGAATTTGTCCTGTTGTGCAAGGGTAAGAAGCATCTCTCTCTGAAGGTAAGAAGTTGTTTAATTTCTTTATAACTTGTAGGTGCTCTCTCTAAGACAGTTTCTCCCATGGACCTTTACAAATTCTCTTTGCTTAACACCTTCCACATTTCATAGTTTCCCAGTATGTCCCTTAATTCTTTCTTGGGAATACCCAGAGAAGGTTACTGCAAGAATTCTGGGGGTTGTGTAGTTGACTACTACCACTAGAAGATAGTCAGGGATGTTGGGGTCCAGTCTCTGTGGAGGAAGATGGAGCTTCTTAGCCAGAAAACATGCAGGAAGATAAGAGGGGAATAAAAAGCAGGAATCTTGCCGTGGAAAGAGATGAGTTTAAGATGGAAATTATTTTCTTCCAATGAACCCACATCACAAGATAAGGAATGTGATGAAAAGAAAACACAGCTAAACATCCTGTTTTAAATATTTACCATCTGGTGTCTCAGCATTCCCATTTTCTCCAGTCTTGTGAAGGTTTGTTTTTGATAGGAAGAGAAGGCAAGGTCTTCACCAGTGAGGAATTATAACCGTTGCTAAAATCTGTCTGAGGAAGAATGCTATGTTGCAATTTACCATCTAAAACAGAGCAAAGGTCCAAGAAGCTCTGTTTACACAGGCATGTTGAGATAAAGCATAACCCTTCATCTAATGTCAGCCATGCATTTTGGTGTAAACGCCAAATGCTTCCTCAAAAAGTCTTGGATGTTTTTAATTTGTTTTCAGCTCAAAAATGACTCTTCATAAAATATATTTCCTGTATTTTTTGAGTGAAATGTATGTTTTAAGATACATTATTCACAGAAAGGGATTTTCCTTTCTGTCCCTGAAACAGCAACTATTTTAGAAGGATTTTCTGGTTCAGAGGTTGCCTTTTCATAAATCGTTTGAAGGGTGTTCCACCAAATCAGGAGAAGTACTGAGTGTTGAGCTTTAATGGATTTTACTTTCCAATGAACCATTTTAAAATTCCAAGTCATACCAGATTATGTTTCTTGACATAACTGAAAGCAGTTCTTATCTGAAGATGAAGTAAGACATACTTAGTGTCTACCAAATATGTAAAAACCTTGGAAAGATCATGGACCTTCATTTTTCCAGCACAATACAAATAATTTCCTTAATCTCAGCGCGGATTCTGGTATGGAACAGGACAAGGCTTCTTATCTGGAATAAAGTTTTTGTATCCTGGTACAATATGGTTTAATCCAGGCTGCATTTCTAAATAGAACCTGGGCATCACACAATTTGAAGGACTGTCTTGAGTATTTGCTTACAACCCAATTAATTTTACATTGCAAATGGAAAAGGAGGAATATATTAATGGATGTTTTTCAAGAATGTATCAATTTATTAATTTTGGATTATTTGAATGTAGTCATTAATGAACTTTAAAAAAAAAGGAGAGTTTTCTTTATAATTGATGCCACATTTGACAGGTTAAAAAAGCAAAATATGAAAAAAAATTACAAAATTAGATTATAAAATTTACAAATCTGTGTGTTTTAAACACAGGTCTTAAAAACATCCTGTTCAGAGCCAGATAATTCTTCAGTGGAGAGATGCAATATGAAAACATGCAACCATGAAGATCCTGACTTTAAACAGGTATACAATCATGATCAAACAAATCAAAACCTGTCTGCGACTGTGTATGCAAATTTCAGCTAAATTCATCCTGTTACTCATTAAATGACAAATTGCTTGCTTTTCTTACACCTGATTTTTTAAATTTTTCTCAGAAAAAGGAAAATAAGAAATTTTCCCTTGACTTGTATTTATGACTACATCCTTCAATCTCCAGGCAAAATGTCTGACTTTCAATTAAAACATGAAATGTGGATATGTTTCCTGTATTATTAAGCTTATACAAAATGGAGGGAGACACAAAGTAGATTTTATCGGGCACAAATTCTTACGCAAGATGCAGAAAATCTGGATGAGTACATTAGGAGATCTCAAAGGATCAGATTATAAAAGTTATGATGTTTTAAGAACTAATGAATCCATCAGTCATAAACTTCTGGGAAGTAATAAAATACTGACATATTTTTAGTCTGAATTTCTTATCATCAGATGATTATAAATCAGTAGTAATGCATAGTGGACAGAAATACAGATAGCTGAGTGATTTCTTAACGTTTTTGTGACAAAAGCTTGGTTTTGTTGGCTCTTCTCTAGATACATATGATAAAACATAGTAGGCACATGAAGGCAATTAGTTGCTCTTTGGGATATCTAAACTTCAGGATAATAGACATTATAACCTAGAAAAAATACAAAACTAAGGAAATGTAACTAATAATAATTTTTACTAGGATTGTAGCCCTGTGGGTTTATTATTCAACTGAAAAGACAATCTTTCCAAGTTCAATAGGTAAAATTAGAGCTACCTGGATCCAGGTGGTTTCAGAACTTCATAAGAGGGACTGTAAAACCCTGAAAACCTGAAATGCACAGCCTAAAATTTCTAAAATGCTAACCTTTCTCCTAAATCAGAAAGTATTGAATTACCAATTCTGGTAAATTGAAATCTATCTGAAATGGTTTTCAAAAGTTATGAGCTACACTACTAATAATTAATGAACCAATTTCCTGCATCCTGGGCCTGGAAAATCTAATTGGGTCCTTCAGTTTAAGTTCTGCTAAGTTACTCATCTGCCACTAATATTCCTTGGCTCCACAGGGAAGGAGAAAGCAACAAAGCTTAGGAAATTTTTAACTCAACTTTTAGTCCCCTCCTTATATGCTGTAAATTATCACAGTCATATTGAATCCTGCAAATTATATTTAATACACTTTTTTATTTCATACTGTTTTTTAAACATAAAAATACATGCCTTTTCTGTGGAGCTGTTCACAGAGACTTAGTGTCTTTATGCCTGCAAGTCTGGGGAGACATCTGGAAAGATGTCTATAATTGCCTTTAGAGACCTATATATCACTTTGGGTTTTTAAACATAGTTAAAATTAAAAATCCTTTCTGGAAATCCATTCATTACCTAACAAGAGAGATAGAGATCTGTTCATCATGGTTTCTTGCTGATACCCTGAAATAGAAGAAAAAATGTTACTCATTTGTATGAGGAGAAATCAAAAGCCTGCACTTAAACCCCATCCACCTGGGCAAAGATGCAAAATCATAGGCAAGTCTGAATCATGAGATTCTTAATAAACCTTCTAAAATGAGTGTACTGATCCGTAAATAATTTCTAGAGTGGTGAATAATGCCTGCATTGTCCTTAGGATGAGAAAGAGTGGGAGTAGTGCACTGAGATGGAGAAATACTTCTCATGGATAATGACAAAGCTATGCAGGGGCTGCAGTGTGATATTTAATCTGCTACCTTTGAATAGTAAATCTTAAAGACTGGCATTTTCCTTTTTTCTATTTGAAGACTGCCAGTAGAATTAGCAGAAATGTGAGAATCTGTGGACCCTATTGTTATACCAGGAAGAGTTGCATAAAGTGTTGTAAGCATTCATTTCTGTAACTAAAGCCATAGAAACAGCCACAATCAGTATTAATTGAAACACCTTTTATTAAATTCAATTAAAAATTAATTATGTTGTAATAACAATAAAATATTTTTTACATTATAGCAAGTAATAGTTTACAATAACATCTGATTGCGATTGGGGATTAAGTCAGAAAGGCAACACAAGTGACAACCAATATTAATTGCAATGCTGGTTTGGTAGGAATGGAAAACTATACTGTAGACACAACTACTGCCTCACACAGTTCACACAGTGGCAGCATCCTAGCCAGAGCAACAGTGGAGAAGCCAACCCCAGCAGTTCACTCAGGAGCATTTACTTGTAACTGTGATTATTTTAAATCTATAATAGAGCATGCTTATCATAATTAATAACATCATAGAAGAAAATGCAGTTAACCACACAACAGAATGATCTCAGAGCTACAGAACGATATTTCCCTGAAGATCCTCCACTGAAAAGGTTTTCCCATTTCCTCACCCTTTGAGCATAATTCTCCCAGTAGGTAAGACAGCTCTCATTTTATTGTTTGCATTAATTATGTGTAAATTTTTACTATTTCTTCTTTTTACTATTCTAGAATTGCAGGAATTACTAAGTATATTATGGTTATCAAAGAAGTACACATCTTCTGTACATATCTGTAGCATCTCCCTTAAGTGTAACTTCTGTTCTGGTTCAACAATAATATTTTACTATTCCTGAACCCTTACTACCCTCAGACTTTAGCAGACGTATTCTTTACCTCCTCAGCTTAATTACGAGTAACACTCAATTTTCCCTCTGCTTCAAATCTTCTCGAATTAATGCATTTGCTTAAAAAATTACTGAAAGATAGAATTCAACAGTTTCAATTGCTGGATCTGGCTGCTTCTCTTCAAGTTGTTGCTCCTTGCTGGATAATGCAAGGTTATTAGGTGATTGTATCTGGACAGCATTTCCCAACTTTTTGACTGGAATACCCCGGTCTGGGTAGACTGGGACCTGAAGGACTGCAGCTGTAAAAACTCTATGAAGAGCCGTAACAGTTTTTATTCCACAGTCCTCTCTATTTTACTGAGTAGTTTGATGAAGATAAATAAGAGAGAGATTATACCAGAGGCTATGCAGTCATGAAAGACTTTATTAAGTGACTTATTTTTACTCAATTGGGTAGGACAAATTAAACTCTAAACAGGTAAAATATGGCAGGGCCCACCAAAATACCTTGGTTCCAAAATTTTGACCTTGTAAGTCGTGACATGCCATGTTTACTAGGCTTGGCAGCAGGCTGGTGGGAACGCGGTCCTTTTTGGCACCCAGCATGCAGCTTGATATTTGGTTTGGGGTTTTTTTTTGCTCCAAAAGTTGATTCACCTATTGAAAAGCCAAAAAGTGATCAGCAAGCCTCGCTCACCCTTCAGTAGTCACACACGGCCAGGGTAGAAGTCTGATGGAGGAGGGTGAAAGTGGACTGTTCTGGGCTGACCAGTCACACCACCATTGAGGGCTGCTGTAACAGAGATCCCACACCTTTGGTATGAATGGAATCAAAGGTGGCGGAGTGAGAGCTACAGCTGATATTGCCAAAGTATTTTTCTTGATCACTGTGGCAGCAGTGTGAGGCCAAAGTTTATTTTCAGTGGAGGGATGTCCAATACACCCGGAACTGACTGACTCAGGGCTCGAAGCACAGCCCTGCCATTTGTCAGGACAGGACCAGCTGTGGTAAAAAAAATACACTGAGGTGTGTTGCTCTAGCCAGCATCAAAGCCCCTGCCCCAGATATTCATGCAGACCCACTCTCTGACAGTGGACAGGGAAGAGAATATATGAGACGATGGCTCACTACTTAAAATTCCAAAAGGTTTATTGAACTGCAACAAGGGACTGAATAAGGAAAAAGAGATGATTCTGGGTGCTTTGGTGCAGCCGGAGGCACACTGCCCACACCCATAAAAAATTCATATATACGCTATTGAGAAGCCAACCCCCTGATAAGCTGGCCGCCTGATAAGACAACCCTCCTAGACTTGTGCACAGGTCACTCTTCCGACCCAGCTCCTCCTTCATCTCCCCTCTCAGAATCTGTGCAGTCATTCTTGCTTCCACTTTCCCAATGGTCAGAGATCAACTTCCAACATTACAAAACCTATATGAAAAACCACCAGGTCTTAACAGAACTTCTTTTAACCTCATAAAATACATTTAACATTTGTGAGAGCCAACAGCACACTGTCCATTTATTACAGAATAGCAAGAGCAAAAGTAAGAAACCTTTTGAGTTAAGAAAAAAAATCAAAAGTAAAACATATGAAGGTCGGAAAAACCCACAAGTGATGCAAAAGAACTTATTCATCTCCTCCCATAAGTAGATCAATGCTCAGCTAGTCTCTGAGCAGTAATCTTCTTGGAAGCAAACACCCATCCCCTCAATCCCACAATCTCCATCCTCTGCACCAGGCTTTATGACTAGCCATGACATCAAATGGCATAGAGTATCCCTTTGGCTACTCTGAGATAACTGTCCCAGCTGTGTTCCCTCACAGCCTCTTGCCCATCCCAGCCTACATGCTGAGGCTGAGTGGGAAGAAAGAGAAGATCAGTATGTTGTGCAAGCAGTGCACAACAGGCAAAATTTTCACTGGTGTGTCATCAATCCCATTTTAGCCCCAGACCACATAACTATTTTGTAATGCCTTCCAAGGTCCATAACTTCTCTGATGCAATCAAGGTGGCAGGTCAGTTTTACTAGTTTAGTTCTCATAATTGTGTGACTCATGTCTCTTTGATCATGTGCTCATTTCCCTGCTTTATGTGAGGGAAAATGCAGATTGCAGTGTGTCATATACTCCTTTGTGTAACGTATCAGAACAACACAAGAAATTCTGTTTCAGCTGGCCTTCAAATCCATTTCTTTATATCTTCTAGTTTCTTCCTAGGTTGGAGTGCAGCACTTGAACCTAGCTAGAAGTAATGCTCATTGTGCCATATTCAATCTGATTTTATGTAACTTTTAGTCTATTTAAACTTGTGTACTACTCTCTCACATCTCTTTCTGTAGTTCCCATGACTGACATGTTTTTCTTTAGCCTGTGAAGACAATATTTGTTGCATTTTTCTGACATGAACACGTATTCTATTTCAAGTGCATTGTGAATGACTTGTCGGACATGAATAAAGGTGTCATTTTTATCATTAAATGTGAAACTTAAGCTGTAAATTGGTTCTTCATTCAATGTAATGGAAAACAGATTATCAGATTGTAACTAAAAATCAGTAGCTTTTTTTCTTGGAGCTTGCAAATTATCTTGACTGCTACTCTAGAATCTGTCCTCAGGAGGAACTTTATCTGGCAGTAGTCTGCCACATTCTCCAGGTTTTCTCATCATCCTTCTTTACAGGTCATAATAGAAAATCACCTCTGCCATGACTTCTTGCAAAACATTTTGTTCTTTAATGACCTGCTGCACCTCCCAGTCCTAATGGTGTTTCATTACGCTTCTACTCTTGAGTTCTTCTTCCCTCTCCCAGTCACATAATGTCATTTTCCAAATCATTTTCCTCTTATAGTTTGCCACCTACTTTTCCATCATTTCATGCAGGTACAGCAGGTATTTTTAAATTTCTGGATCTCAATCTGCTTTTGCAATCATGTAATATTTGCTTTACAAGATCCCAGTGGGAGACAGCTATAGCTGGTCTATAGCTGTCACACTCTAGCATGAATTTCTGCATTGTACATATGAATCTCTCTTCTTGCTTCTACGGCTTTTCTTGCACCAAACATTCTTATTCCTTTTATGTTTACTTTTTACCATTCTGAATACCTAGAAGATATTTGTTTCCGGAAGACAAATTTTCTTCAACTTCCTTAATAGTATTTTTTTAACATACTTTTTGGATTGAAGCTGCAGATACACTGTTGTTACACTGACTTCATCAGGACAGAATGTTCTAGCTGCTTCCTATAATAGCTTTTCCAATAAAAGAAGGTGCATCCTCAAGTTTCCTTAAGATACTCTGCAATAACTGCAGGACATTTTCTTTCCATCTCCTGTTGTCATATGGGCTGAAAGGACACATTGCTCCTTCTATCAAAAGGTGGTTATTGCCAATGCTGTAATCTCCAGCAAATTGGTACCCTCAAATGTGCTCTTGCCATTCCTCAAGTATTCAGCTTCTTTTTAGAAGTCTCCTTAAGCAATCATAATACAACAGATTAGTCAGAGTTACAGAACTGTCTCATGGGCAGAATAAGGATGTTCAGTGAGGTCACTCAAAAGCAAAGTTTAAATAATTTGATTATGACATGTTTAGTCTTTCCCAAAAGACAATATAAATCCCCGCTCTCTGGCAGGAGGTTGAGTTGAGGGAAACATGAATCTCAACCTTCTATTAATTAATGTCTTACTATTAGCATCAGATAACTATTCACACAGTATTCTCAGTTACTCCTTCACTCAGTACAGACAGACAGGAGCAGGGGCTCATACCTACACCCCAGGGACTTTCAAGCAGCTGCACACAGGCACAGCCTGGGGTCCTGGTTTCAGCAGCTCTGTTCACACACACTGCCCTGTAATCTTTGCCCAGCTATGGCAGCCGCTGGGTCCTTGGATATGATGTGGATTACACGACCTGCGGTAGGTGCTAGAGGAGTGCTGGAGACCACGGGCAGGTTCAGCAGCCCTTTGGTGCCCCAAGCTTACCAATTTCTGCAGATTTCAGCGCATACTCCTCCTCTCACTGGCACAATTTCTTTTGTAACTATTTCTCCATCCCCACCCTGAGGTGCCTAGTGACCCCAAACACATACACACAACAGAGCTCTTTAGACAATAACTATTGCTCCAGAGATGGATCTTTTTTAAAAATGCATTGCAAACGAGATATACAGAAAAGCCATAGGCAATAGAACAGTTGTTTAAGAGTAATTTCCACTGTAACGTCCTAGTTTTATTTCCAAAGAGGCAAGAAAAGCAGTGGATTGATATTTTATTGCTAGTGGCAGTAGGCAGGGTAGGCCTAACATGAGAAATAACCAGATGAAAAACTTAAGTTATTGTAATGACACTGGGGAAACGGTGCTGGTGTTTTGTGAAGCAAAGGGATGCATCTACTCATCTGATATTACTCAGTCCTTTGAGCAAGATGAGTATTATTTTATTTATAATTATCACAGAATCTATCCCAAAATGATTAGTTGTTGCCTAAGGTTTATTTAAAAACTGGTAAATATTAGTCACTAGAGAAAAGCATAACAACCACAAAATATAACAAACCAACAATTTATGTGAATTTTTGTCACCTTTAACTTCACAGAATGGTGTTAGAAATATAATGTGTTTTTTACTTTGTGTGTTTTCATAGCTGAGTGAAGATAATAACTTTTTCATCATGCATTACCAAGGAGATTCAGTGCAGTTCCAGTGTTATGAAGACAAAAGTTACTATTTGTATGTGAACGACGACTCACTTGATATTCGCAAGCTGGAAAACAAAGACCCCAACGAGGACAAGAATTTTTACTTCAGGGTGTCATATTTACAGGAAAAATAACTTGTCTACCTTTCAGTGGCCTAAGTGTCCATACAGCCCCTAAGAAGATGAGGAAGTCTGAGATCAACTAATTTCTGTTTGAGCTAGATTCTAATGTTTTCATAATTTCTAAGTCACCAACATCCTTTATTTCTGTACATTCAATAGCAAAAGAGAAAGGCCAAGTTGAAAACCATACTAACTCAGTCAGTTAGTATGTGAATCTCTGCGTCCTACCTATGCAATTAAGTTTTTAAGGAAACAAAATATTCAGGTGTGAGAAAATATACAAGGGGATATTTCAAATATGGCAACAATAAGGAACATATATGAATATGATCATAAAATGTTTCACTAGTTCTCCGTGTGGTAAACATTTTACTTTTTAAAAACTATCTCTTATACGCTCACCTGAATGTGAGAAGAAAACTTTTAGAAGTTGTTAAATGCATATGAGTATATCCTGACTGATTGACTTGGAGAAAGAGGTAGAAAAGGTGTCTTGAGTCTATCTGAGAATAAGGGAAGATGCTGGAAGCTAGAAGGTGTCTCTGCACCTGTAGCTCCGAGTCAGCCCATGTAATCCATGCAATTTCAGCACCTCTGCAGCGTGGCAGCTCTCTAAGAAAATGTACACAGAGCATCAGATGCACAATGTACAGGCAGAGGGAGGAAGACACATTGAACTGATGGGCTATAACAGATACCTGCAAACACAGCAGAAAATTGCTCTGATATATTGGCTTCCACTTCTGAGTCATTAGAGGGAAATGCAATCACATGTTCTATTACAAAGTGAGTGAAGAACACCATCAAAAAAATAATAATGTTCAAAATTACTGAATAAAACACCAGGTGCTTGTGTGGGGTACACTGGAGGAGACATAAGAGTACCCACCTTTGAGCAACAGGGTCTTTCAGTGTCACATGGAAGATGTGGACGCTTCAATGTCCATAGACCATACCCTGCAAAGCATAATGTATTTGAAATGCATAAGGAAACAACCTGAAAGTTATCAGGATCAATGGGTGTTAAAGATCTGGTTCTTCGTTGCTGTACATGGAATTCTACTCTGATTTAGTGGCAATTTTCTGTGATGCAAGTAATTTGAGACTGTATGTGTATATATGATAGACATGATGCACCTGTGCCAGGAGACTGCTGCCTAGTTGCAACAAAACAGCCTACAAGGTAACACACCACTTGCAAAAATAGTCCTGTGTAAATATAATAAACAATGCACACCTGAAATAGGAATCCTAATGTCAGTCAGTCGATCATAACAATGCACATGGGAACAAGGCAATTTTATGCTATAAACTAAATGCCGAAGGTCTGTGAGACCTTAAAAGATTTCATGGCTTGCTTGTTGTATTCTTCAAATAGCGTAAATCTTTATGTTGGTTATAATGCTCATTGAAAACAACTTTCAAGTATTTTTTATATAATACGTACTACTCCTTGACCTGCCAAAAGTTCAATAAAGTTAGTGTGAAGAAAACAAATCCAAACCTCTAGATATTAATTTCAGCATTTATTACACTAGAATCAAGTTATTTCAGCGCTACTTAAGACATTTCTTGTTGCACAAGAAATAGATTGAATCATGTAGTAAGTACATTAGTTTCACTATCTGATACACTAACACTTCATAGTCATACATTTATTATTGTTAGTGCGCTGCCCTGATTTTTCAGCCTTCTGCTGTGCCTCACAGTTTCATAGTTCTTAGGTTCTCACACATGGATGTTATAAATTGAAGCAATGGTTTTGTTAGACTAAGTTAGTTTACATTTTTCTCTTGGAGGAATGGACAGCTGATGGACAGTTGTCTTGACCAATGGGATGGGAGAGGTGTCAACCTTCTCCCCCAATCCCTGGCCTTTGCAGAAATACTATAAAATTGAATCAGATCTTGTAATAAACAGATCATACTTTCTCACCAGACAGTGTGTACGTGATTGTGCGTCCAACAGCAACACTAGTGTCATCACCTCAGTAAATTACAAAATGAGCTAGATGGCAAGTTCATGAAAAGATGACAAGTCACCATAATGCTTGTACAAAGCATATTAAGGAAATTAGCATTGCTGATATCACCACAAATGTAACATTTACCTCAGTTAAATTTGAATAAGTTTTATAGTTAAAATTTAAATTATGGTTATATGCATAATTTTGTACTCTTACCATCTGCCTTTTTTTTTTTTTTTAATTCAAGGGAAAATAAGCCCTTACGGAAAACAGGAGTGGTAATTCTGTAAAATTTTGGATTTCGTATCTAAGATAGTAACACCATTTGACTTCTTTTCTCATAAAATACAGTAAAATCGGACAACTTTGTAACTCCCAATGTACATAGTAAAGCATGTTAAAAAATTCTCCACCCTAATCTTTGCTGGAGTCATATTTTGATCATAAAATACCTTCAAACCAACATTTTCCAATTCCCATCTAAATGCCTTGTGAGTGGTAGATAAGTTTTTATTATGTGAGGTGGAAATCATATAGAAACATTATTTAAAATGGAAAATGAAAGCCAGTTAGTCTTTTAGAAAAATATAGTTTCTAATACTTTACAATAAAAAAAAATCCAATGTGTCTAACATCTGAATATGAAATATTAGTATTTTGCTGTCAAAATCGATGATATTCTTTAACTTTCATTTAACAGATGTGATAATTATTAAAATAATAATATAGATACTTTGCTCTTGTATTTGTATCCTTCTAAAACTGTGGCTTAAAGAAAGTACTGCATTTTGTTTGCTTAGACCAATGTAATGCAAGTATTCCTCATATATAACTTCTAGTATTTTGACCATATTTGTGACTTTCTAAAATAAAACCTTTGAGAACTACAGTAACTGTGAAGTAGGTGATCCTTCTCTGTGTTATGTACAATGCCTTCATTATAGGGAGTCAAAAGAACTAGAAATTGGAATTAGAAATTGTAAATTTTCTTGCCTCTATTTGGTACTTTCAAGGCTATATCTACACATGATGGTGCAACCCCACTTCCCCCATTTCTGCTTGAGCAATGGCCACCAGTGATGTTTGTGGTGCATCTGACTGAAAGGTACAATAGTTCAGGGCCATAACTCTTGCTCAGCAGCCAAGAGCCTTAATTCTTGTTCAGCATTCAGTAGACACTGAATGTCTCTACAGTCTAAATAAATAAGTACAATTTCGTGTTGGTGCAATTGCAATACTGCTAAAACTTGTAAACAATCCAAATTATGCAGTTTCAGTTAAGGATCTTCAGTAACACAACATCTCAGTAGGACTCTTTTATGCCTCTTCCCTGGTGTTAAATTATCACCTTGCACCCACAATCTGATGTCAAGGGTTCTTTTTTTCTTAGATAGGATGATGTGGTCAGGATGCCATCAGAGTAAATACAATACATGTGTGTCATGTAATTCCCACATGATCCAAAGAGAAGAGTACCCTGCCTTGAGTGTTGTTACTTTTACATATACATGGTATGAATTTTGAAGATGTATATAAACAGACATTATTTTAGTGTCATTTTGGTTTTGATTCTGCTTGTCCATAATTTGTCTAACCAAAGAAATCATAGTTTGTGTGCTTTAAATGCAACTCCTCATATTCCCTTGTCATAAAAAGAGACTGCAGAGAAGAAGATTCTCTACCAGCCCCTCACTTCATTGCTTCTAGCAAATTACATGGGCTAACTGGCGCCCAGAAACAAGACACAGTGACTGCTATTGTACAGCTCCTCATTGAAGTCGTCAGTGTCTAGCACCATCTTGTGGTCTGTTGTAAACTGCTATCCACATTTCATTCTATCAGCAAGCTATGAAAAGTTCTCATTAGCTGAAAACAAAAGTATATTACTTTTTCCTAACCTCAGTAATAATTTCCAGATTACACAGAGCCTAGATCTCCTGTGTCTGGAATGACTAAAGGATGCAGACAAGCAGGTCCAGGAAAGAAAACTTTCCCCCTCTATTTGGCATTTTCAAGGCTATTGTCTGCATGTGATGGTGTGACCCCCTTCTCCCCTATTTCTGCTCGAGCAATGGCCACCAGTGATGTTTGTGGTGCATCTGGCTGATAGATCCAATAGTTCAGGGCCATAACTCTTGCTCAGCAGCCCAGGGTCATAATTCTTGTTCAACAGGCAAGGGCTAGTTGGGCACGTGCCAGCTNACTGTCACATATACTATGAAACTTCGTTAAATCACTGGTTTAGACCAAGAAACACATTGCTACATCTCTGTTACAAGTGCAGCGCATCAACCCATCCATGATAACAGCAATTCTGTGTTAAGTTTCAGGCTTTCCAACACACACTGGAACAAGGCTGAGCAGAGGCATGAGAAAGTGAAGATGATGGAGCACCTGAGAAGGAAGAGCTAGGACAGCAGTTTTTGTTTACACTGGAGATTAGAAGGAAACTCTTCAGCTAACCTGCAGTGGGATTGCAGAGAAAATGGAACCAAATTTCCTTAGAGATGCACATCAGAAGAACAATAGGCAGAAGTCATAAGTTATGAATTTTCTCTACCTGTAAATAAAAACACAGATGACACAGGAATTGAAGCTTGTTTTGTGATTACAAAGTATTCATCTTCTGAATTTTTCTAAATTCAGTAGAACAGGGCTCTGTGCAACCTCACCTAATGCTGAAGATAAGCCTCTTTGAACAGATAGTTTGGCAAAATGGCCTCTTGCAGCTCTTTTCAATATAAATGATCTTGTGATCCTATGATTCAAAGGAAGCTTCTGTGTCTTGGAACTCACAGAGCATTCAATCCAAAGAGTGAAAGAATTCAATAGAATGTACACAAAAACTCAGATGAACAACTTAAAAGAAAAAATAAATCCTGTTGATTTCACCTCAAGGCACATGTCTTAATACACATACTTAAGAAAATTTATTCCATTTATCTGGGTTAACATGACTGTGAAATATACACAAGAAATATTGGGAAATTACATTTATTTTTATTAAAAAGTTGAGATACATTTTTAAGGGACTAATTACAGACATTTGGAGTACTAAATGACAAATAAACATGTCAGTGAGCAGCAAGGGTTGCATTCTCAGCAAGGGAAAGTGATTTGGCCTTAAATAAAAGCAGTCAACCACTCAGTAAGGGGACGAGTTTACACAGGGGGCATACAGAGAAAAAGGGTTACAGGCTTCTCATGGCAATTAGAACCTGCTGATGTGTTCAAGGCCATGACCTAATTTTCTTTAAAGAAACATTAAAAAAAATTGGCTTAGTATAAAACAACTACTTGATTAATGTACTTTGTCTTATTACACATATTTTAGCAATTAAGCTACATATAATTGTCAAGTCTGTTACAGTAATTTCTAATAGGTGCAAAGATCAGGAAAATGAGCTCAACTTTACACAGCTTTCCTCTTGATTACTCAAAACATATTGAAATATTGCTTTTGATTGCTCCGAAATGACAATTTAGAAATACAGTTACACCATATTCTTATTATAAACTTTCTGCAAACCTAAGTGACAATCTATTTAGCTTTGTACTGACATATGTACCACTTGGGTTTCAATCCTGTAGTCTTCATGGCAGGGCATGGTATTGTATTTTTATGGGCAAACAGATGTTAAATTCTGTTTTGTCTTTTAGTCCCATTCAATTTCTGAAAGCACTATTTTAAACCATGATGATGAACCCTTTTTATTTAAAACCTAAGATTAATCTCTATATCTTTGTCAGAATTTTTCAGCTTCCATTTGGCAATACCCTAAACCAAGTAATACGACTTGAAGATGACTTTCAGATTGAATTTCATAGGGCCAGGAATTTACCATGGATTGCTGAAAGTTATGAACTACCTGTGTAAGCAATAGATGCTGGTTATGAAATTAGAGACATAATAGACATTCAGTTTCTAGTCATTTAGCCCAGAGGAACTTTTATTCTTTATGCTTTGCCTTAAATCTGAAAATGTACTAAAATCCACGAAAAGTATAACGCTCCACAGGAGAGAACATGTCAGACAAAAAATGCACTATAACCCCTGTCTTTTCTTGCCTCTATCTTTTGTTGTACTTTCTTATCATGTCTGACCTTAAACAAACATCCAAACAAACTGTTGGAATAACAGTTCAGCAAGGTCCAAGTTCTGACTATGGATCCTTAATCATTCAATAAATACAAATGAAGGTGTTTACTCTTCTAACAGCTCTAATAATTATGTACTTATTAGCAATAAGGATAGAGTAGGCTGCTGACAAAGGATTCTCTCACTCCTACACAAACTAGCTAATCTGTGGGCAATTTTGCGGTATTGTCACCGACAAACAGAAGAGCCACTATTTATCTAATGCTGATAGGAGACCAGACACTAGTGTAATTACACTGTTATACCAAATCATACACCTTATCAGAGTGGGATATGCTTTTGGCAAAGAGGCTATCAGCTGTACACTGAATTGTTAATTTATAAATGGTTAATATTTTATTACATAAGTATGAGTTACTTAACTGCCATTGAGAGCAGAAGGCATTGCGATGAAGGTATTCTTGGAGGGGTTCAGGCAGAGATATTGCAATGTCAGTTATAACCTGGGATATAATAATAGTGACAATTATAATGCTTTTAAGCCCCCACTTCCCTGGGGGATATAGCACCGTCCTTTTCTGTGGTTAGAAGGACCACTTCATTGCACTCATGTAGACTATTCCTATCTTGTCCAGCACAAAGGAAATAAAGATATTAACAAGGTAATTTCTATTAAAAATACGGTGGTAATGAACTCTGTTGTCCTTAATGGAAGACCTGTCTCACAATCCTCAACATTCAACAGCTGAACTGTAAATTTCAGCTACATTTAAAATAGTTAAGTACAACAGTACCACTTAAGGCAGTGGTACTGCCACCGTCAGTTTCCTTGGGTTTGAATGTTATGCTTCCACTCACATTAGAACACAAATATTTTTAAATCTGCTCTTACTTTGGTCTTAAATAGGGAAAATCACCAATCACACTTTTACCAAGGTGATGCACACTAGTAATGCCTGAGACAATTAAAAATTAAGGACAATAGTTTTCTTGGCCAGATCAATAAGCATGGAGTAACAGGGCTAAGAAGCTGGCATTTGGAACACATTGGCTCTGAGGTTTTTCTTTTAAACCTGCTAGGCTTGGCAGAGGCAGACTCTAGAAAGGCTTTAGGGCTGCTGTGAATTACATTTTCTCAGATCTCCTAGTAACTGTTCTGTTTCTTGAACTCTTGCCCCTTCAGCTACACAATGATGACTGTAGTTGAATTCTCTTCTGTCTGAACGGATTTTTGATATAAGAGAATAACCAAAACATGAAAATACAGCACTAAAGCCTTGTAGAAGCAGGTCAGGTGCAGTTGTAAAACCTGAATGAATTTTACCTTATGTTTTGAAAACAATTTAATTTGAAAGTAGGTCGTTAACTGGAATGTGATTTTGTAGGCTGAAAATTTATTTTCAGAAATAAAGTGCCTCTTTCTCAGGGTACACTTTGAAAATGTTTTGTATTGGCTAGTAACTGATTAGTTCAGCAAACAGATGAGTCAAATATAGCTTGGTGCTCTCTCATAACCAAAAGTCTAAGAAAAGATCAGCAATTTGGCTTCATTTCTAGCAGAAGCATGGGAAGATGATAAAAAACCAGAAATCCAAGATGGAAAGACCCTTTTTACTGTAGATGCTGGAAGAAGGAACTGCTTTACATTCTCATCTAGCAGTCTAGTACATATAGTGTAGCTGTATAATTGCTGTAAATCGTGTAACATTCTGGAGTACATCTAGCAGTAAAATATGTATTAATGAAATATTGTCTATGTCAGAACAGTCATAGTTTGTTTATCAGTTTCAGTACTTTATGTTCTTAAATTGCCATTTTTTAAAACTGCTATTATATTTTAAAGGCAGGCCTTATCACCTCCCCCAGACCTTTGCAAAGAGATTCGGGAAGAATATGTTTTGGACTACTTGCTTCCTCTCAGTTCTCTTGGAAATAAATACAGAAGGTCTATTTGTTGATCTTTCCTCCCCCAACATACAAAATAGCCCAGCATTGGCAAGAAGCTGTATTCCTGTAGCCAAAGCTACTCTCCCCAATG
>WBMY01017864.1:0-17750 GCA_013397315.1 Donacobius atricapilla | reverse complement strand
GAATTGAAACAGAAAACCAGAAAGGAATGAAGTCAAGGAATAAAATCACCATGGACAAGAAGAAACCATTCTACATCTGCTTTGAATTATCAGGAAATGTGTCATGCAGTATATACTGCAAAATTTCTGAACGCCTTTTTTCAAACAGTAGCATGAATTGTGGAGGTCATGTAAAGAATAGGAAATAAACTGCATTTAAGAACAGCACCTGCTCACTTACCAGCCAACCATCCCAAAATTATAAGTCAGTAAAAAGCTGAAAAATTAGGGTTTCTCCTGAAATACATTATTTTCAATTGCTTTAATTCTCAATGAAAATTAATTATTAGAACTAGCATAATTATACAAAGAATTCTCTAATCCATTCTTTCTTTCTCTCTGAAATATAAAATAACTGTATTTTGAATGCAACAAGCAGAAAATCCATTTTTATAAAATAAGGGAGTTCTTACAAAATAGTCCAAGAATCATCTGTAACAGTAAAAAAACCCCAGGCTTGCAACAATTTTACAGAATTCTGAATTGTTTTCAGCCAAAGCTGAGGAAGGCAAATTTTAGCAGGGCTTTAATTGGTTCAACAGGCAAATTTGCATAGACATATACAGCAAAATTCACAAGAGTTACGTAGGGCTTTGCAATGCTATGTTAGCCAGAGGCATCCTTTGTATACTACAGCATTAAGAAATTATATCCTGAGCTACTGCAGTTACTGCATATGTAGTTCCCAAATTTGTATCTCCACTTGTTTCAGGCTTGTAAGAGAGTTATGGGCTTTCAGACACAGCCATAAACGAAATAAATTTAAAAGAGTGATTAAAACATCCTGAAAGATCTCAAATTTTATATCAAATAGACAGTGAAGTAACAATTAGTATAACCTACATTTCATATTATATTTGTAAGACAAGGATATTACATTTTATTAATAGATTGAATTTTTTTTTTTTCTTGGTCACTGTAGAACTACACTGATTATTTGATACTATAACATAGCTAAATTCAGGGGGTTTTGCATACATACCTAGTCTACTTATAAAGATAATCCAAAATTTGATTTGCTTATCATTTATTAAAATGTGAATAACAAACTCTCAGTGTTTTAGGAGTTGTCTGAGATAAAAAAGTTAAGAACAGGCTTACTTAATAAACTATAGTTACAGTTATGTCAGATGAACTTCAGCAAAAGATTCTGTACTACATGACAGGTTTGAATGGTGATCAGATGAAAAGCATGCCTCCGAGTATCATACTATATAGGGAGGAACAAAAATTTGAAATCCATCTCTGGTATGGTGGTGAATTCTTTTTACTTTTTCACTTGATAGTTGTTCAGCTGCATCTTTTTCTGACTTTGTGATTATAACTCACATTACAACTATTTAACACATTCTTTGTCAAGGAACAAAGTCAAGTGTTTTTAGTGAAGATCGATCCCTGATCAAGTTCTGATGAATAAAAATTAAGAAAAAAAGCTAGTATGTGCTACATTATTTGCAATAAAGATAAAAATTAAATTTCCCTTCAACTAACATTTTCCCCAAGCTTAGAAAGGAGTGGTGATTTCTACTTACTCCTTGAGCTCTAATGTACAATTTTCTGGATTGCTGATCTTTGGCTGCTGTAAGCATTAGAAGTCATCATTTCCATTGCTTTTTAGTTTTCTCTGGTAAGTGAAATCATAGAAAAATCATAGAAAAATCATCCATAAATGAACTGTAAGAATCTTTTAAAAGAATCTTATGAAATCTTTAATGAGAATTTGAAAACTTTTAAAATTAAGTTAAAATATCACACACTTAACATCAAAACCATTAGGATGGAACTGTATTTAAAATAGAAAGTAAAGGATGAATTAAATGTCTTCCAACCTTATTCATGATTGTATGTTACATTTCCTTCTCCATTACATAAAGTGTAAAAATCCCCAGAGCTTGGTGTTCACAGCTTAATTAAATGAGTATTTAGAAAGTGCAGCTCCATACCCTGATCATCAGAAATTCTTATGTTTCAGGGAAAATTGGTTCTCCACAATGAAAACAAAAAGTAAAGGACTTAGCATTTAATGGTACAAGCAGGTTTTGGATAAAAGCACAACACCCAACATCTTGCAATCAAAATGACAGAAACTTCTCGGTGATTAGTTAATTCCCCATGGCTGTGTGTCTCACTAGAGCCCACTGGATGGCTCCCTTACCACTGTCAGGGTTTGTACTTCTTTGAGCACTCTCTATTCCCATGTTGCAACTGCCTTTGGTGAGTTCCACTGTCTCGGGAAGCTGCTCACAGTAAATGAAAAAGCATCTCCACTTACAGTCTATGGGTTTGCAGATGCAAGGTGTCCTCCCAAAACATCGAACAACAAGCACCTGTCGAAGAGTGGCTGCTAATTTGTGACTTTCAAAGATGGTTGAAATATTATAAACAATGGCNAAAAAAAAGAAAACAAAACTAAAATTGGATTGGATTCTTTCATCCTCATATAATGCACTCCAGAAAGAGCCAGACATAGTCATCCTAACACTGAGTAATCCATCCTCCTCAGAAATCTTGTAAAGGCAACAGGACAAAAACCCCAAAGAAACAGAGGAGTGTTGAAAATGTTCAGCTTGGGGAGTCAAGGATAACAAAAAGGAGAGGTGTCAGAGTACACTCTGGTTCCTGCAGCAGTTTGAGTTTACAGCTGAGGATTTATATTACTTTTATCAGCAAGTTGATCCAACAACAAATGGTCCTTTCTTTAATTAGATCTCTATATGTGCAAGATGTGATCTATCAGAGAGCTGATTACAGTGAATTTTTCAGATGTAATCGTTTAAGACCAGATGGTAACATTTGCAACTGTATGATCTCCACAAGTTAACACATGCAAGGTCTTCAGTTATTAAGGATAAAACATAACTCAAGTCTGCATCTTGTGTTGAAAAGCAAAGGCCCTATTTGTTTCTCTGTTTTGCCATTTGGTTACAATTTTAGCAATATTCCTAGAGAGATCTTATTGCAAAGCCTATTATGTGAAAAAACCACCAATGTGAATGACAAGATTCCTGAATATCTTTAATAAAATTCTATAAATGTTTGAGATCTCTAGTCTATATCCCATTGATCAGCATGAGATGACTTAATTCTACCTTTTTTATTCTCTGCTTATCCCCTTAAATACAGATAACTAAAAAACACTTTAAAATAAACCTATCATGAAAACAACGGAGATAATGGACCAATTCTGCCATCACTCACCTATTCATTCTCTTGAGAAATCATCTTAATCCCTTACTCATATAAAATCCACTGATGTCCAAGAATGTTTTTACTCAGTATTTTTAGGTCATATAGCATTCAGCCTTTACTCTATTTCTCAGTCTTAACTGTTTTCTTACATTACAGTTTCTATCTGATATGTAGTATATGTCATTCATTCTGTGTACGTTGAACGTAGCAGATATATAAGTGTGTGGAGATATAAATACTTTTTTTTTTTTCCCCCAGAAATTAAGGTTGACTGTCATGGTGTACAGAAGGCTGATAGTTTTATACCATACTGGACACACAGGTGCTCAGAATGCCATCACAGCAAACCAAAATCACAATCACTTATACCAAGTCAATTAAACAGCTGGAATAACTGACTTAGATTACTCTTAGGAGTGATACCTTACTGTATGTATAAAATACCTTAGACAAATATGTTAAGGAAAATTCCAACCTATTTATTGCAAATGGACTAAATGGTTATCCAGAACTAGCTATTTTGAACTGCTGCTATTAGTTGCAAAACAGAATTTAAGACTTCCCTTCGTGTTTCTAGCCTTCTAGATCAAGACAGACACAAATTGTCCATATCGACTTTAAATAGCCCTCTACTCATCATGTTGTCAGTTTTGGATGTACCTCTTGGGTATCTAATTTTAGCACATGATATGTAATTAGCTTAAATGTTTCACTCATAGGTCTACACTTGACACCAGAAGTGCTAGGTGAATTGCATTGAGATTACTCCCACTTACCCTACCCATCATTGTAAAAGTCTAGCTGTTTAACCAGAAAATTTTGTGCTGTTCAGTGGTTCCAGTAAACTGTTGACACAAGAAAGCCCTCTTTCTCACAGGGCTATTCTCTATCCTGTCCCTAGGATAACCTGGGACAAGAATATTCTGCATTTTCTGGTAATGAGGTGCAAATGTGAACCATTTAGAAACCTCTTGCTCATTGCTGTTTTGCGTTGCACATAGTTCATGAATCACTTCTCTGATGATCATTCAGGAATAGAAATATTTCTCAAAAGATAAATCCTGTTTCCACCAAAAAGTTCTTAATGAAATAATAATATAACATAACTTTCAAGGGGTAAAATTGTAATCTCTTTTACAGCTTTATAAAATGAAAATGTTTAGATAAGCAGTATTTGAAGCTACTTCTAAGAAAGACTCAGGCCTGGACTTGGCAAGATACACAAAGAATAATAAGTACTTCAGAAGGCGTGTCAGCCAGAAGTGGAAGAGAAAGAAAAAGTAAAGAAAGTGCAACCCCCATCTCCAATGAGCGAAGTGGTAAAAACAGAGGAGCAAAAGGCTTAAGAAATTGAAATGCTCAACTAATTTTTTGCTTCAGTCCTCTCTGGCAATCTCTCTTCACATACATTGAGTGGATGGACCATAAAGGAAGCAGTGGGGAAGAAAAACCCTCCCCCACTGTAAGAGAGTATCAGGTGCTTGTGACCACCTGAGGAACCAGAATGTACTCAGGACCAGATGAGATGCATCCCAGAGACCTGAAGAAACTGGATGATGTAGCAGCCAAACTGCTCTTTGTGATACTTGAACAGTCATGGCAGTCAGGTGAAGTCACAGGTGACAGGAAAAAAGGAGACATTGCACCCATTTTTTAAGAGGGTAGAAATGAGGTCACTGGGAAGTACCAGTCTGTCAGCCTCAGCTCTGTGCTTGGGAAGATCATGGAATAGTCCTCCTAGAAGCTGTGCTAAGGCACATGGAGGACGGGCGCTGCTTTAACGAGGACAAGCCTTGACAGAACAATGTCTTAGTCTCTTATGATGGAGCACCTCCATCAATGGAAAGGGGAGAGCTATGGATGAAATGTGTCTGAAATCACCTAAGGCCTTTTACATGGTGCCCCTAAAACAGTGTTCCCACTCAAGTGGAAATATGTTTCTATGGGTGGACGTTCATTCCATAAGGAACTGACTGGGGGATCTCATCCAGAGAATAGTGATCAATGTCCAAATGGATGTCAGCAACAAGTGGTGGGGTCCTTACTGGGATCACTACTGTTTCATATCTTTATCTCTGACATAGATGAAGGGATTGAGTGCAGCCTCAGCAAGTTTACTGACAACACCAAGCTGAGTGGTACAGTGGACAAACCTGAGAGAGGACACCATGCAGAAGGACTTTGACAGACTCGAGAAACAGGCCCACAAAAGATCATGATACTCAACAAGCTCAAATGCAAGGTCTTGAATCTGGATTGGGGCAGCCTCCAGTACCAACACAGGCTGGGCTGGGTGAATGAAGTGAGAGCAGCCCTGCGGATGCCAATAGATAAGGGGCTGGACATGACCCAGCCATGAGCACTCACAGGCCAGAAGGCCAAATGTGTCCTGGCCTGCATCCAAATCAGTGTGGGCAGCAGGTGAGGGAGGGGATCCTGCCCCTCTGCTCTGCTCTGGTGGGACCACACCTGCAGTGCTGCATCCAGCTCTGGGGTTCCAGCACAGGAAAGACATGGTACTGTTGGAGTGAGTCCAGAGGAGGCCACCAAGATGACAAGAGGGCTGGAGCACTTCTCTCATGAAGATGGGCTGAGAGAGTTAGCATTGTTTAACCTGGGGAAGAGAAGGCTCCAGGGAGACCTTATTGGGACCTTAAATATTTCAAGGGGGCTTATAAGAAAAATGGGCACAAACTTTATAGCACAGCCTGTAGCAATACGACAAGAGATAACGGTTTAAAGGAGGGTAGATTCAGACTGTATATAAGGAAGAAATTTTTCATGTTGAGGATGGTGAGACACTGGCACAGGTTGCCCAGAGAAGCTGTAGATGCCCCATCCTTGGAAGTGTTCAAGACCAGGCTGGATGTGGCCCTGAGCCATCTGGTGTAGTGGAAGGTGTCACTGCCCAAGGGGAAGAGCTGGATTAAAATGATCTTTAAATGTTCCTTCTAACTATTCTATGGCTTCATGAATCTGCAAAAACATAAGAATAGGTGTAATTTCAACTGACCTTATATTACTTATATATTTGCAATACCTAGTCATTTTTAGTATGCATCATCTTGATTTCAATTATTGTTTATTTTCTCCTACTTAGCAATATACTGTAGTGACAATTTGATTATGAATGACAGTCTATCTCCTTTGCTTGTATTTTCTGGAGCTTATGATGTTGAGAAGAAAAACAAATTCTGTCCTTGGTACACACAGTTTTATCTTTGAAATACTTTTCCCTCTGACATTTAATTAATAATCAGATCACTATATAAGAAAAGATACATCCTTATAAATGAATATATTTTCAGCATATCAAAGTTCATATATTATGCAAATAAAACCTTGTAAAATTTGGCACGCTTGTGTTCCTTGATGACTAATTGCTTCAGGCTTCATAAGTAAATATTTTTGTAATTAAGATATATTACTGGAAATATTTTTCCTATTTGTCCCTTCCATATTTTTAAGCAAATATTGAAACCTTGTTTGAGAAGTACCAACTTTATTTCTGTTTTTTTTTTAATGGGGTCATGCAGGTAAGAGGGTTTTTTACTAACTTTTTGAGGTCAACATATATACTAACACAATTGCAAACACAGAATATTTACTCCTAGGTTAATAGACACAAAAGAGGCAATTGCCTTTAATTAGACAGCAACATGAGGTTATAATTTCATTTTGGAAGAGTAGCAAAGGATGATGTTCTATAGAAAAGGCTGTATCTGCTCTGGATGAAAGGCTGGATCAGGTGGAAAGATGGCTCTGTTGAGCTAGCATTTTAGGGAGCATTAACTGTCATTTTTGAGCTAGTGGAAGACCTAGAAATAGACTGCTGTAACCCATACTAATACTTATAAATTATGGAGATGTGTCATTGCATCTAAGTTTATAACTGAAACTAGTATTCTGATGTGCTATTTCTAGTCTTTGCACTTGCAGATTTTGATGCACTAGGAATATGATTGCATTAATTTGGGAATAAGCTTTAGGAATGATGAGCTAGTCTTAGTGCTGTTTTATTGGGAGCTGTTCTAAGAATTAGGGTTAATACTGTTGTTTTTGCTGATGAGACACTGTTGACCTACAGTCATACCTGGATCCACAAGAAATTGCTGCGTTTGGTTAAACACAATGCCGTCGCATCAAGTTTGGAGAAGAACTGGAACTTGAAATGACTTCAATTGATAAGGTAAGGTGTCTTGGTTTGAAAGACAGGTATCTGCTAGGGAGGACAAGACCTCCCTTTGGAATGGAGAATTCAAACCCCCTCCCTTTGAATTATTAAAACTTTGATATTAAGTCAGCTCTCAGGCAAGGATATGGGGATAGGAATAACAGCTCTTTACTAGCATGTATAACGAAGTAAACAAACTACAACAACTATAGCATTAATGATAAACAAAACCCGGAACCTCGAGGGGCTTTTGTTTCATAAAAGCCTGGGGCAGTCTGGTTTCGGTGCAGGGCTCCCTTGGTGCTTCATCACCAAGCTGGAATGGTGGAGAATCCCCGGCTGGTGGGTGGGATGCACCAGAAGTTCCACAGTGGTAGCTGGAAGGGCAGGGATGTCCTGGCAGGGCAGGGCAGTGTGGGGATACAGANCCTAATATCTAATTTAAACCTCTCCTGGTGTAATCTCAGGTTATTTTCTTTTATCCTGTCAGTTATTACCTGGGAGAAGAAAGTGGTCCCCACCTGGCAACAACTTCCTTTGCTAAATAGGAGACCATTTGAGTCTTATTTGTTTTATCAAAAAAATCGCTTCGTTTTCTCTCAAATTCCAAGGGATTTTCCCATGCCAGAAAGTCTCACTGTATCTTTTCTCTTGTAGGTATTGTAGCAGCNTGCACCGAGACCAGACTGCCCCAGGCTTTGTGAAACAAAAGCTCCTCGAGGTTCTGGGTTTTGTTTATCATGAATGCTGTAGTTGTTGTTGTTTGTTTGCCTTGTTATATATACTAGTAAACAGCTGTTATTCCTATCCCCATATCCTTGCCTGAGAGCCAACTTAACATCAAAGTTTTAATAATTTGAAGGGAGGGGGTTTGAATTCTCCATTCCAAAGTGAGGTCTTGCCCTCCCTAGCAGACACCTCTCTTTCAAACCAAGACACACCCCTCTTACTGTTCTTCATATTAATGAAACTTGAGAATCATTTAGCATCGACACTAGCCATCAAACAGCAGAGATAATGTGAATAAACAATGTGAACTCCTGAATCAGTTCTGGAAGGGTCTTACTAGAATGATGTAGTCTCCTTACTTCTTTTTATGTTTTTCACAGAAAAAAAAGTGGTACGTAAATACATAAAAACAGACTGTAGAAAGTAAATTTAAGGCTTCTTTTACTTCCCTGATCTATAGTACAACACTGCATGAACAGGCACAATGTAAATTGGCAGCATGTGCTCCAGGTCATATGGTCCTCAGCACAGGGTCTCTTCTCAATGTAAATAAAAGTAACTTTTATTAGTTGTAATCAAGGTATAACACTCACTGCTCTGTTGCCTTTAACTCTTAGGCTGCGTAGCGTAAACTCATCCCAGCTGTCACAGAGCCCACACTTGTGCTCACAACTTTTGCTTCAACCCTTCTGGCAGAAGAAGCATTGCTACAGATATCATTTTTAATGAGGCAGAGTTGTTACCAGTTCTGTTCCCATTATAATCAAATAGAAATATTTATGTTATGAACTCTTACTGTCACAACATTTCTGTCTTTCATAACTCTCCTGACAGGACGGAAAGTGCACTCTACATATAGGATATCATGCGTATGCACTCTGCGTTATCTGTAACAATTATACTTCATTTGCTTTTGTTCTTTTCATCCAGTTTAAATTAAGTCAATGAAGTCAGCCATCTTAGTTTTCTCTCCTCTTTCCATGATGAAATAGTCACATTGACTTCATGGGAATCAAGTGACACATTTCTGCCCTTCAGTAGAAGGACAATTTCAGTTTCCTTCTTCTCTTCCTCTTTCCCAGAAGACACACCAACACATTTGATAATAGTGAAACATCCACACAGGTTATTATTATTGTATTGCCTGCAAGTCATTACAAGGTTGTCTTAAAAAAATTTCCTTTCTTTTCCTTCTTGGCTGACTTCTCTCCTTGCATAGCTCCTTCTTAAAACTGTGGCTCATATTTCCCTCTTCCAGTGGCTTCTTTCTACTTCCTTTGCTTGGTATGATGCTTCCATTCTTCTACCCCCTCCTTACTTGTCCTGCACATTTGGCTCTTTGTCAAGTTAATTGCTCACTTCTTCTGATATTGTCATTACTTTATCCACATCAAGGTCATTACAGAGGTCTCCTGCTGGCAAAAATAAAATTTGCAAAACAATCTACAGTGTTTTAAGGAATTCAGGCAGCATTTCAAATACCAGTACAAACATAATCCCAAGTGACCCGTTATCTTAATTTTCATGCTAAAGCAACCAACCCATGGAAAACTATGAAAATTCCTACATAAGCAAAGGTCCCATTCTAATAGTTCCCACTTTTTATCCCATCATTTTAAACTTTTGACTATTTTATCTCAAAAAACCCAAAAACATTGCATTATGGTTTTCTTTTGAACACCCCATCATAAAAGAACTCAACTTTAAAACAAAATCATGCTTATCATTGTGTCATTCTCAACTTAAGTTTCATTTTATTTTTCACTCTTGTTATATAGTTTTTTTCTAAAAAAACTAGCTTTGTCTTATCTCATAAAATACCATGTCAGATTTTTCTTTTCTATGCAAGTCTATGCTTTTTTGCCACTAATTTCTTGAGTTTGCCTCCAATATTAGATCTTTCCACTTTGCTCAATTCACCCATGTTTTACTTTCTTATTCTTGACTCCTTTCCTCGCTGTAGTAATTCTAATAATTTTTGCACTACTGTCACTTCCATCCCTCATACATACTGTGCTACTCACTCATTTGCCCATTAGCATTACCTAATTTTCTCACCAGCACCACCATTGCCCAAAAAGGACATTATTGCTTTTGAAATAATTTGCTATTTTTTTCCTTCTCTAGCCCTCTGGGTTATATTCTGAAATGTGTAAAATGGGATGAGATAGTTGATGCCATGCATTGAGGAGGAAAGCCAACTGTGTTGTGGAGGGAACGAACTGAAACATGTGAGCATTATTTTCCACCTTTCCACTGCATATAACATCAGGGCAGGGATGGAAAAAGAGGATATATATCAAAATAAAAAACATACAAGAGGTGGTAAGAATTTTAGTCCTATTGTGGTCCAGAGTTGAGTCAGACTCACTCCCAGCCAGTGAAGTAGTCACCTTTCAATCAATCAATGGAAGCAGAGAGGGTGTGCCCATCTTTTACATGTGTCTCTTTTAATACTTCAGATCTGTTGAACTGCAAATGATCTTTGGTTCCTACCAAGAGAATCTTGAAGGAAGTTTTTGGAAATTATGGTGCTGACTTATAATTCTAATGGAGGGGATATGTAAGCTATACTGAATACCTTTCTACTGTGGAAGAAGAGTGAATGGTATTAGAAAAGGTCAAACAAGTGCAATTAGGCAGAGGTCTGAAAGAGGCTTCTGTCCTGCCTTTGCCCTAAATCCTTGCATTATTTATAGGCAGGAAGGGTTAATTAGAAGATGTAATTGTGGTGATATTGGAGGAGTTTTTGACAACTAGTAAAGATGACTGGGGGAAAATATCAAGACATCTCCAGCAGATACTCTAGTTCCCATAAAACTAGGGAATGAAATAAGTGATATTTGATTTGTAGAGAGGCCACATGTTTAGTAATAACTATCTGTAAGGGTCTGCTACATAAAGTAAAAATACTAGTTGCTGGGACAATGGAAAGACCTTTGCAGACATTCCTACAACTCATAAAATGAACAATTGGAGATACTAATTAATTAGTTTCTATATATGCCAGAATATCCTCTTCCTTTGTTAGGATGAGATTTATTAATGCAAGTTAAATGCTAAAATAACTTCTTTTTTTTTTTCAACTCTGTATAGTTATACAATCCACAAGAAAAGTCACAGAAGGCTTGAACCTATTTACTAATGACTCAGGCCTCAGAAGAACCTGAGAATGACATCCAGGAAGCAATACGTAATGTGCATGAGATTCAAAGAAACCAGCTAAAGCAAACACTATGACTCTGCTTAAAGGTAGAACTCAAACCAGAAGACCTAGTGACAATAAAACAATGCCCAATCAAACTAGAAGCACATCAAGGTTTTGAGCCCTTTACAGAATCAGAGAATGGGTCAGGTTGGAAGGAACCACAGTGGGACATCTGGTCCAACCCCCCTGCTCATGTAGACTGTCCTAGAGCACATGGCACAGGCATGTTTCCAGATGGTTCTTGAATATTGCCAGTGAGGGAGACTCCAAAACTTCTCTTGGCAATCTTCTCTAGTGAGTGGTCAATCTCACAGTATAGAAGATCTTCCTCATATTTAGATGGAAATTTCTGTGCATCAATTCCTGCACATTATCCCTTGTACTATTCCTTGGCATCACTGAGAAGAGCCTGGCTCTACCTTCTTTGGCACCTCCCCTTCAAGATACCGACATAGATGATGTCTTCTCTCAGTTGTCTCTTTTCCAGGCTAAATATACCCAGCTTTTTCAACCTTTCATCATAAAAGAGTTGCTCCAGTCCCTTAATCGTCTTAGTTACCCTCCACTGGACCTGCTTCAGGAGCCCCATGTCTCTCCTGTACTGAGGAGCTCAGAACTGGACACAGTAGTGTCCAGATTCAGCTTTGTCAGGAGCAGGATCACCTCCCTCACCTACCCTAGGATAGCACTGGCCTTCTGGCCCACAAGGACACACTGCTGGCTTGTTGTGCAGACAGAGGAAAAATCATTTGCACCACGTGGGTTAATACAATGCCTATTTTTCACAATACATTGGCTCAAAACCCCTGCTCACTTGGAAGCAATTGATTGAGTATTGTAATAATTGATGGCTGAAGTATACTTTACCAGTTTGTAAAGAAAGAGGACATTGGAAAAGGGAGTCCTCCTGGGCCAGAGGAAATCAGACAGGAAACCTAAACCTAAGCTCTTCAAATCATCAAGCTCATGACTTGACAAATCATCAAGACTGTAAATGAAAAATTCCCCTGAAGAGGACCAGGGGAATCATCCTCAGCTGAGGCCCTGGTTACATTATTCCTGGGTAATGAACAGGTAATTTAAAAAAATTATACAGGAGTATTTTATTCGGTACTGAATACATGCAGAGGAAAACTTAGCTTGGAACCAGGAAGTGTTGTATGTGTGAAAGGGAGGAAAGAGAACAAGTCTTTTTTCTACAACTGCTACCACTTAAATAAAGAAAACAATGGGGGGCACATAAATTTTTATATAAGCTTGAATGCCCAATTCCCTTGTTGGGGAGAGATTTATTGGGAAAATTGAATAATCAAACAACTTCCCTGGACAGGGAAATACAAATTCAAATACCTGAAAGAAAAGCCATCAAGACAAAGATTTTTATCTTACAGGAATCCAATGAGGTAGAAGAAATACCAGAGGAGGTAAAGAATGCTGTAACCCCATTGGAATGGGCAAGTGAGATGCATAGATGATCAAAGCTGGAAAGTTGTTTGATTTTGAGTGGAAGAATCCAAACCCTGGGTGGAAGGTTCAGCTAACATGAACTCAGCTATCCCAGGGCTTCAAAACAGCCCCACTATATCTGGCAATCAGCTGGCAAAAGAAAGTGGAAATCTGGAAAAAGAAAATCTGAACAGAATTTTACTACAATGTATAGATTATATTCTGCCAGCAACCAGTACTGAAGGAAGTGCTCTGGTGCTATTTTAAGTCTGTTAAATTTCTTACACAATCTGGACACAGAAGGCCAAAGAAAATGGCACAAACAGGGAAAAAAGTTAAGCAGTAATATAACTTGGTTTTGTTATGTTGCAAGGAAAAAGTAGCCAAAAACCTTGGGAAGCAGCCAAAAGGAACTAATTTGTCAGACTCTGGAGCCAAGAACTGTACAAGATCTATGAGCCTTCTTAGCAGGACACTAAAATACCAAGTTGCCTTACAGGAGCAGGACAATGTTGAACCTAAGACTGGACCTCAACAGTGATCCTGTCCAAGACTTGGACCTGGAGCTATATACTCATGGGAGCAGCATGATATGAAATGGAAGATGGGCAGCTGGGTATGCAATAGTAACCTTGACCCAGGTAATAGAAGTCCAGGCTTACTTAAAAAAAATCAGCACAGAAAGCAGAATTAGTGGCTTTACACTTAGTGCTGTCAAAGGGTAAACATATGGATTGATTAAAAATATGGTTTTGGAACAATACATGCCTTTGGAGCCATATGAAAGGACAGGGGATTGTTACAGGCACAAGGGTCTCCTATGAAGTATAAAAAAGAAATTAGTTAACTACTACAGAGTGTGGAAAAGCTGAAAAGAGTGGCTGTAATGAATTTGTGAAGCCCATCAACCAGTTTGGAAACTCCCCAGTTAATACTGGGAATCAATTAGCTGACAAAACAGTCAAAGAGGTAGCTGAAAAATACCTAGCAAAAAGTTGAAAGTCCTAGAACAAAAACCAAACTATAGTGATCTGGATGGGCAATTAGCCCTATCATTAAAAGTTGTGGAAAATTGCAGCAGCTGATTGGTAACCTTATGTGGGCCGGTAATTGTACCTCCACAATTAAAGTATGAGATAACAGAACTAAAATTTCAGGAAACACTTCGTGAAATAGAGAAATAGAAAGGAAAAGTTGAATTGCATTCAAATATCTGCTTCCTGCCTCAGGAATCCTGAGGTACAGCAGCTCATGTCTGTGGCCCAGGCTTTAAGGTGAGGATGTGTTTGTAGAAATTATTCTCCCTTTCTTATTGACACCTGGTCCCACCTAACAAACGGTGAGACTTGGAGAGATATAGACTGTCAGCAGGACATCATAAAATCATTAGGACCCACAGCATAAGCAGAAAGTAATGGAATCTGGACCACACACTTAACATTAGGAGAATCAAGAGCACAGCGGACATTAGGAGTATTAACATTATGTCCCTTGGGGAAAGAGTCACCATTGGGAACTCAGCTATGGAGAAGTTAAACATGATGACACTTGGAAACATCCCAGTATGCAGACTATAATGAGATGGACTTAAGATCCTATCTTTACTGTTCAATTATTTACCTTTAGGAATAGAGTAGCCATACACAATTTGACTGGACAAATGGAAACTTTAGCAAATGCAACTCACTCAAGGTTTGCTGAAATAAATGAACAATTGCAAGCCACAGCTAAAATGGCCATACAAAACAGATTAGCTTTAGATCTATTGCTGTTACTTGAAGTATGTGCTTGCTTGAATTTAAACAACAATAGTTGTGTTCACATTCCAAATGTGACTGTCTAACTGAATGATCAGATAGAGAGGATAATATTGCTGCATCTAGAAGAGAATTAAGGGCAAGATTAGAAAGTAAATGGTTGAATAATGTATTTACAGGACTTGGATTTTCTCTGACTGGTTGGTGGGCCTCACTTTTGCAAAGTATAATTGTGATCATATTAATAATTGTCAATACGATACTTGCTTTAAGCTGCTGAAAAAACATGATTTCTCATGTAACATAAGGAACCCAGGTGGGGCTTATGAAGGCTTGAAGGGAAGATAAATTTCATGAGCCTCAAAGGGCGGGAAAGTTGCCAGATGAAAAATCATTTGCACCTGGTGGGTTAATACAATGCTTTTTCTTCAAAAACCATTGGCCTGTGGAACTGCACAATATTTATTCTGTAGAAAGAAGAACTGGAAAGCAACCGGCCAGTCGTGCCAACTTTTTACCAGTTCACCGAGGGCCAGGTATGACTTTGGGGCCACTGACCATCAGGGACCACCAGACTCCAAGGACAGAAGAACACAAGTGTAAAGGGGAAGGAACATATATAAATGATTTTAGGGAAATGATTATCATATGCATGTTTATTCTGGGAAAACCAATGAATATTATGAAAAAAAGGAGCTTTTTCTTTACTCAGCTTGAGCAATATTTCAGACGACACAACCCTTTGTGCATCTGGCTGAATAAGGAATGTCTGTTCCTTAATGCTACAATGGTGTTAAGGAGTGTTTATTTTTACAAATTTTTGGTAAAAATTGTTCAGCAGGATCCGCAGCTCCTTCTCAGAGATACTTTCCAGAAGGTTAGAGCAATGGTGCATAGGGTTATATCTTCCCAGGTGCAGGACCCTGCATTGAGGTTCTTCTCTGCCAAACTCTCCAGCCTAAGCTGAGAGTTACTTCCCTGCGGTAGGAATGGAAGCGAAGAGATCTTTCCCAACAGAGAGGTGTGCAAGGTTTGTAAACTTCACAAACAGCTGCAAAAACCTCACCAGCTTCCTCACCAGCCCTTAGGCTGCAATATAACAGAAGACGTCAGCTCTGCAAAGGCATATGTGGCTCTATCCTTCAGATGATTTTTGATATGCGACCACAGAGCTTATCTGCTTATCTGCATATCTTGGCAATTGTCACAGACAACTATGCATTTATGCCATCAAATGCTGATTTTGGTGAAGAATTTAAAAAGGAACTGTCTAGACCAAGGAGAGAGATAGATCAGATGGATCTGAACTGTGACCTGAGAGTTGTTCTTTTCAGCCTGCAGACCTGAATGTGGCACCCTGTTTGATCCCAGGAGCTGGGGTGGCAATGAGTGACCATGCTCTTCAAGTGACTCATATGTAATAAGGTAAAAAGCATACCAATTAAAGGATAGCTGAAACAATTGTGTTGATTATTTATCCTTTTACTAGTGGTACTCGTGTCTTAAGTGTATATATATACATATGGAAGCAAGTAAAAATATACTTTCTAGAACATACCCAATAATGATGATGGCTAGTATCACTGCTAAATGATTCTCAAGTTTCATTAATATCAAGAATAGTAAGAGCGATGCTACTATAACTGCAAGAGAAATGATACAGTGGGACCTGCTGGTGTGGGAAGATCCATTGGAATTTGAGAGAAAACAAGAGATTTTTTGATAAAACAAATGAGACTCAAATGGTCTCATATTCAGACTGAGAAATTTAAGTCTCAAAGGGGAGAATCATGAATGATTTTAAAAAAAGATTTTGCGGAGTGAATAATTGAGAACCACAAATACCAGAAAGACTCAGATCAGTAGGAAACTGTGTCTGACAATATCACAAATTTTACTAGAGTTAGCAAAATCAGCTAAGCCCATGTCTGTTAGACTAACTTTGCTTACTACTGCATGAAAACCACACCTCTAAAACTTAGGCTACCTACCTCCAGCTGAAGTCCCTCACACACCAAACATGAGCAATAAATTTAAAATATATCCTACCTTTACATTGAAATTGGCAAAAAAGATCGTAGAATCATAAAATTATTTGGTTCAGAAGGGGTTTTAAAAACCATCTAGTTTCAATCTCCCTGTGATGGGTAAGGGCACCTCTACTAAACCAGGTTCCTCAATGGCCCATCCAGCCAGGCCTCGAACAGTTCCAGGGATTGAATATCCACAACTTCTGTGGGCAACCTGTTCTGTCTCATCACCCCCACAGTAAAGAATTTCTTCTATATATCTAACCTAATTTTCCCTTCTTTGAGTTCAATAGTTGTTAAAAGGACATGTAATTAGAAATTAGGTATGTTTGTACTTTTGTGTTATGAAACCAGAAATTTGCAGCCTGACTGTAGCTGGTTTTGTGGGTTCACCTCTGCACACACATGAAATAAACAAACATCTCATATGGGTTGGCTTCTTACACAACAGACAGAAGAACCCGTATCCAGAACAATGCTGCCAGTGAGTAGGCTGGAGGAGTTAATCAAGCTAGGAAGGGACCCAATGGGGAAGGCTGGCAACATCCCAGACCAGCTGGTGTCATGCTCAGCAATGACAGTTGGGATAAGAAGGAGAAAGTGCATGGTATTAGGAGTTAAGGTGCTTGTCTTCCTAAGCAACCTTTAAACATGACAAAGCTCTGGTTTTGTAGAAATGGATATATGCACACGCGCCTGTCCACTTTTAAGTACTGAAATACTTCCTCATTTTGCTTTTTTTGGGCACGGCTTTTGGATTTAACTGCTTGAACTGTTGTTACTTAGATGCCCATTTTCTCACTTTTAACCTTCTCTCTTTGTTCTCCACCTCCCTGTGACGGAGTGACCAAAGGAATGTGTGGGGCACCAGCTGCCCAAGAGGGCTACCCCACTGCAGCTATGTAACTCCAGATTTGCCTGGTGGTAATTTGCAGAATTACCCAATGCAGAAAAATATAGACAGCCAAATGCACAACAGATTCGCGGAGTAAAGGAACTTTGCTTTCACTAATCTCGCCCCGTATTTCCATCCATCGCCAGGCTTAGCATGTATCTTTGGGGTAGGATGACGTGTAGCTTTGTCAAGGCTTTATGTCCTAGGAAGCGCTGGTCCCGGTTGCCCATGGATGCTGGGGCACCGCCCGGCCCGCGCTCCGGGCGCAGGGCCCTCAGACCCC
>WBMY01017863.1:939458-992988 GCA_013397315.1 Donacobius atricapilla | reverse complement strand
GCTCTGTCCTGTCTCTGTTTCAGTTCATCCTTCCCAAGACACCAGTTTTCTGAAATATGAAAGCTAAAGCTTTAAGGCACCACTCCTGGATCCCACCCTGGCTGGCACCACCAGCAGCCCCCTTCCAGCACACGCCACCAGCGTGCCCCCACCTCGGAGGTGGCGAACATGTGCGACTCCGTCCTGTAAATCCCGATGGGAATCTCGGCGCTGGAGGAGCAGAGCTTCTGGAAGAGGCGGCCGTACGTCCGGATCCACAGGTCATCCTCAGTGATCTTCATCTGAGGAACGGAGGACAAACGTGAGCCCTCGCGTGCGCCTCGGGCTGCTCCTGAGCTTCACCCCAGCTCAACCACGACAATCCCAAAGGTGAGCTGGACTGCAGCTCTGGATTTTCAGCCTGAGAGGTTTCGATTTCTAAAACTCAGTTCTCACAGAACTTTCTGTAAACAAAAGAAGATGTTTTTGTTAACTATTTTGTTTTCATTCCTCTTTGGAGGTGAGGACGATTTGATGTCTCTCTGTGTTGGCCAATGTGATTGAACGGGTGTTACTGCTAACACCAATCAGTTTAGCTCTAGCAACCTGGTATATAAGGAGGTCAGACTTTGAATAAACTCTTTTTAGCCTTCTGACAAACTCTGGAGTCGTGTAGCCTGATTTCGTGTCCTACAGCAGCAAGCCGGACTCCACAAGAAAATCAGGGGCAATTTCTGACCTCAGCCCTCCAAACAGGGAGTTTGGTCCTTGGCAGCTTTTGGTACCACAGAAGTTCCCCAGAATGGAGGGGAACAACGACCTGGCAATGCTGCTCCCTGCCCAGTTCTGCAGAAGAGGGGAACCCCCACCCCGGTGCACAGGTGCCACCAGCTCTGGGACGACTTGGCCTGGTGGTTTCCCCCCGGGGGGGCTTGGCACGTACCGCACAGAGGTACCCAGAGCCCGGCGTGGTGTCGAGGCCCAGCAGCAGCCGAGTGATGGTGATCATGTAATCCTTCACGAACGACTGGGGAGACATTCGGGCAGGAAACCAGGGGAAGGTTTGCTCGGAGATTCCCTGGGGGGTGCCAGGGGGAGGCCACAGCGGCAGGGCTGCCTCTCACCTGGTAGAGCAGCGTGTCCAGCATGCTGATGCTGAACACCCTCCCGGCCGCGAAGGGCAGCCGGAACATGAAGGCCAGGTTGGAGCCGTTCTCTCGCTCTCTCTGCAAGAAGAAAGCAAAGTCTGAGCTCAGGTTGCACAGAAGCTGAGAGGATCCATGCCAATGGGAGGGCACAGGAGCAATGTTTCTGGTGGGTGTGGCAGGAGGAAACCAGGGCAGCATCTTTGCACTGTAGAAAAAGAGGATTTTTTTTTTTTTCCTCCACGGAAATGTGTGAGACATGATTGGGTTTTCTGGACATGGGAAAAGCACAGGACTTGGAGGAGCTCAAATGCAGTCAGTCACTGTCAGTGCTGACTTCCCAGGCCAGGGAACAACCTCGTCTCACCTTTTCTAGCTTGGAAAGGGCCAGAGAGTAACTGTCCTTTGCTCTGAACTGCATGAATCTCATGTTGGAGGGGTGGGTCAGCTCCGTGATAATGCTGAGGCTGGGGAAGAGCCTGCAAGGGGAAGAGATCTGTTGTCCTGCGGCTGTCTCAGAGGATTTAAAGCCTGAGGAAGACCACAGCCATCCCTGTCCTGTCTGTGGTCAGAAACAGCCGATTACAGCAAACCCAGTGCCAGATGTGTCCCACTGTCCATAGCCACCACCTCGGTCCCCGGCACCCCTCCTGTCCCCAGCGGCGGTCGCCCCTCACCTGAACATGGTCTGCACGTTGACAATCGTCTTGGCGTCTGCCATGTAGTCCTCCTCGGCACTCATGGTGCTCTCCTTGTCCACCACCACCAGGTTGTCAGCGTAGATGATGCCACACTGCAGCAAACTGTCCAGGCTGGGCAGTTCCCAAAGAGAAGAGCGCAGGGTCAGCCCTTGGAAACGACACAGGGAAGCAGCACAGGGGTTCCACGGCGAGCCCAGGCTGCTCCCGACCTGCTCGTCACCTGCTCCCATCTCCCAGGGAGGGGCTGACAACCCGAGAAGCCCGAGGTGGGCTCAGCTCTACGCTACCAACCCCGGGGCTTCTCGTGGGGGTGACTGAAAAGTCTGGGCTGGGGGTCAACGCAACAATTCGGGCACGACAGCCACAGGCGGAAACACCTACTTGTCAATGGTGCCCTCCATGTAGTAAACCATGGGGAAACAGCAGATGGCCTCCAGAAAGTGGTGCTCAGGCCTGGGGGGAGAGCCACAGAGAGCGAGGTGGTTCAGCACGCCCACGCGGCAAAGACAGACGCAAAATCCCAGGGCCAACCAGCCAAGGCGCCCAAGGGTGGCACAGCCGCTCCCTCACGCTCCCACCCCGCAGCACGAGACGCCCACGGAAACGCAGGGAGGGTTCTTGTGTGAGGGGGAACACCCGTGGAAAAATACTTGCTTGTTGTCCAGCAGCAGCACGATGGGGTTGAGCTCCTTGCGGGAGCGGTAGTACGCCCGCAGCGGGACGATGAAGTTGTAGAGCCCGTTGCCAGCTGTCTCTGCAGAGACGATGATCAGTTTGTTCTTGAAGCCGTAGGCTTTGGCGTCTTCAAAGCTGTTGTGTTTGCAGCCCTGGGCGTGGGACAGCGCAGGGACTCAGTGGACGCGTCCTGGGGGGGTTCAGCCCCAGGCAGCCCCCTCAGCCCCTCCGCACCTTGTCCAGCCTCAGGCAGCAGAACGGGGCTTTCTCAGGCAGGAGGTGGCACAGCGTGGGGGAGCTCCCGATGTAGGGCGAGTTTGGGGGGTAGCCCTTCACGTACCTGCAGCAGAGAGAAATCGGTGTGAGGACACGGGGAGAGCTTTCCTTCAATCCAGCGCTCAGATGCTGAGGTGACGCAGTTAGTCACACACGCACAAACACACACTCACACTTCGATCAGAAGGTATGAACTAAAAACTCCCCTTTATTTGAGAGTCTGACTCCAATATATAGTATCTCTAAAAAGACCAGGGACTGGGGGAGAAGGTTGACACCTCTCCCCATCCCGTTGGTCAGGACAACTGTCCATCAGCTGTCCATATCTCTAAGACAAAGAATGAAAACTACCTTGAAACTACACAATAACATTGGCTGCGTTTACAGACCAGAGCGTGAGAAAGAACCCAAAACATGAAAACAGAAGAGAAGGCTGAAAAAATCAGGGCGACACTGGGGAAAACATTCAACAGCAATGCTGGCAAATGCCCCGCAAAACTCTCCTGCAGCAGCTGGGAATTCCCTGAATATACGCATTTAGGAGTAATTTTTGCTACGTAAAGGCCCATGAGATTGAAAAGATGCAGGGACAGAGCGCTTGTGGAAAAGCCAAGAGGGGCTGAGCCTGAGCATCCCCGGCACCACTGAGCGCCTGCAATGTGCCGTGAACCCAGAACAAACCGGGTGCAACCACAATGACCCGGATTCCACCGAACCAAACCAGATCCAGCGGGAACAAACCACACGAAGGTGGTCTCTGCCACCAGAGAGCGACTCACTCCACGACCGCCGACCCCTCCTCGTCCGACTGCGTCATCTCGTCCTCGGACTGGTCACTGAGGAGGTCACAGGGCAGCAGGGACGAGGTGTCAGCCAGCTCCAGGACCGGGGCGATGCTGGGCCGGCGCGTGCCCGAGCCGTTCTCGGCCGGCAGCGCCAGTTTGCTGCTGTTGGCGGGGCGGCACTCGGTGTTCTGCAGGTCCATGGCCACTGTACCTGGACACGGCGGGGAGGGGGCACAGCAAACACGCTCTAAGAGGGGGGGAAACGTCAGGAACCCTCCTGTCCTCAGCGCCCCGCGCAGGGATGAGGCGGCCCAGCTGATGCTCAAGCATTGGTGGGCACGGGGGAGTGCAGGTGAAGCCCCCACCTGCTCCGTGCAGCATCTCCCCAGGGCTCAGCTGGCCCTGGGGTCTGTCCCTCTCTCCCTTCCCCGCGCAGCTCCATGGCCAGCTGGAGCACTCACCCCTCTGCTGCTCCCTGAGCTGCCAAACAGGGCTCTGCAGGAGTTTTTGTCACGCTGATGCGTCTCTGAGATGACAACCCTGCAGCCCAACCCCTGCCCGCAGCACCAGCCAGGTGAGGAACCACACCTGCGCGGGCACTGCCCTTTCTGTGGACACCCCTTTGCCCCAGGGGGAGGCAGGCAGGCAGCAATGCCCTCATCCACCTCCCACATCCCTCCTGGTCAGCTCCAGGTCTTAGCATCTCCAAATCCTTGAGGCCGGAAAAGTCCTCTAAGATCACTGAATTCCAACCATTCCCCCAGCACTCTCAACCTGCCACTAAAACACGTTCCCGAGTGCCACATCTACACATCATTTAAATCCCTCCAGGGCTGGCGACTCCACCACTGCCCTGGGCAGCTGTGCCAATGCTTCACAACCTTTCCCGTGAAAGAATTTTTCCTAATATCCAGCAGGGCACAAGAGAGACTTCCTCATCATGTCCTCCAGCAGCTTAAAAAATTAAACGCGTTGATGGAGCGTCCCAAGAAGCAGAGCCCGGGCACTGGCCCTGCCAGACAGCACTGCCCTGCTGGCACTCACGTCATGTCCCTCCCATCACCTTTGCCAAAGGTCCCACTGTGCAGGAGCCCTGTGACAAACACCGCCCACCAAAGTGCTCTGCGGCTCGCTGGGGGATAATCCATGCAAATTGCTGCTCGGGAGTACAGACACATAAATTATTTGCCTGAAATGTAATGTGCCCGTGTGGCTCAGCTCCTCCAAAACTCGCTCTCCCCGGATACAAGAGGGAAGTAATGACTCATGGCATTTTTTCACTCGCACAAATGCACCGCTCGCTGCAGAGAAAACTACGCTCTTCCTCGGCTGGGGAATCATAAACGTGATTTAGGATGTGCCCCACGGCGTTTCTTCTTCCAGCCTTGGAAATAATTGAGGGCTAAATCCAGGCTCGGGGCATTTATGCAAATACCCTTAATGATAACGGACATCACGAGGTTTAATAATGATATTTGAGCTTGCTGAGAGCGCGCAGGGTGCAAGGAAACGTGTATTTTCCTGGAGAGATGACCGGGAGAGAGGACGGGGAGGGGTTTTCAGTGGAGGGTGGCACGGCAAGGAGCGCGCAAAACACAAAATAAAACCCAGTGCGGGCAAGGAAACGAACCCGAACGCGGGGAAGGCGATGGAGAGGGGTGCGCAGGCTCCTGCTGCCCCCCGAGCCCCCCGACTCACCCATGCTGGCGATGATGCTGTGCACGGGCAGGCGGGAGGGGCCGTCGTAGCTGCCCCGGCCAGCAAAGCCCTTCTTCTTCTGCTTCTCCTCCTGCTTGAAGATGAAGGCGGAGTTCTCCTCCTTGGTGATGTTGATGTAGAAGCAGGTGTCCGACGCTGCCATGATGTGCCGCGGGCCGGGGTTCAGCAGGATGCTCTTGTTCTCCNGGTCCCACTGTGCAGGAGCCCTGTGACAAACACCGCCCACCAAAGTGCTCTGCGGCTCGCTGGGGGATAATCCATGCAAATTGCTGCTCGGGAGTACAGACACATAAATTATTTGCCTGAAATGTAATGTGCCCGTGTGGCTCAGCTCCTCCAAAACTCGCTCTCCCCGGATACAAGAGGGAAGTAATGACTCATGGCATTTTTTCACTCGCACAAATGCACCGCTCGCTGCAGAGAAAACTACGCTCTTCCTCGGCTGGGGAATCATAAACGTGATTTAGGATGTGCCCCACGGCGTTTCTTCTTCCAGCCTTGGAAATAATTGAGGGCTAAATCCAGGCTCGGGGCATTTATGCAAATACCCTTAATGATAACGGACACCACGAAGTTTAATAATGATATTTGAGCTTGCTGAGAGCGCGCAGGGTGCAAGGAAACGTGTATTTTCCTGGAGAGATGACCGGGAGAGAGGACGGGGAGGGGTTTTCAGTGGAGGGTGGCACGGCAAGGAGCGCGCAAAACACAAAATAAAACCCAGTGCGGGCAAGGAAACGAACCCGAACGCGGGGAAGGCGATGGAGAGGGGTGCGCAGGCTCCTGCTGCCCCCCGAGCCCCCCGACTCACCCATGCTGGCGATGATGCTGTGCACGGGCAGGCGGGAGGGGCCGTCGTAGCTGCCCCGGCCAGCAAAGCCCTTCTTCTTCTGCTTCTCCTCCTGCTTGAAGATGAAGGCGGAGTTCTCCTCCTTGGTGATGTTGATGTAGAAGCAGGTGTCCGACGCTGCCATGATGTGCCGCGGGCCGGGGTTCAGCAGGATGCTCTTGTTCTCCTCCCTGCGGATGCCGATCAGGCACACGCCGTACCTGCGCCGGGAGCGGGGTGTGGGTACTCCCAGCTGGAGGAAAAAACCCCCTCCGGGGCATTGTCCCTGCACAAGGGACCCCCAGCGCCCTCCAGCCCCAGCCCCGACCCCCAAGGCGGGCAGATCCCCCTGCCCAAAGCCCCCCCTGCCCTCACTTCTTGTGCGCGTGGAAGGCGGCGTAGGTGAAGCTCTTCCCCTCGTACTCCATGAAGAACTTGCTGTCGCCCATGCGGATGTGATAGACCTCATTGCCCGAGCAGCGCCCGTACATCCTCTGCCACTGCTCCGGGGACTCCTGGCCCTCCCTGCAACCATGGCAGCAGCCTCAGGAGGGACCCACCGGGGCTGGGCCGGCACCCCCTGGAGCTGGGGTGGGACCCCTGGAGCTGGGGTGGGACCCCTTGGAGCTGGGGTGGGGACTCTGAGGCTTTCACGGGACCCCTGGAGCTGGGATGGGACCCCTTGGAGATGGGGTGGGAACTCTGAGGCTTTCATGGGACCCCCGGAGCTGGGATGGGAACTCTGAGGCTTTCATGGGACCCCCGGAGCTGGGATGGGATCCCCTCGTGTTGGGATGGGACTCCTGGAGCTGGGATGGGACCCCTGGAGCTGGCACGGATCCCAGAACTCCAGCCGGGTCCCGGGGCAGAGCACCAAAAATCTCTGGGGCTGCCCTGGAGCCTGACAGCAGGGTGATGACAGTGACACATCGCCACGAGCTGTTGGTGCTCGCCGAGGATGAGCTCGTTCTCATTTTGGGTTTTAAGTGCCTTTTTATTTAACGAGGGCTCCTGCAGAGCGCAGAGGGAGGGTTCAGAGCCCGTGTTGGCAAACAGCTCCGAGCATGGGGCGAGAGGCATCTGGCAAGGATGTTTCATAACTGTTTGGATGGCACTTTACCCAAAATTCAGACATTTCTGACCGGCCAAGGGGTGCAGGGCTCACAGCACTGCTCTCCTGTGCTGGCGGAGCTCCTCCCAGCCACGCTGGGTATACACCCACCAAAAAACCCTGCAGGGTCTGGGGCTGCTTGTGTTGCGAATTCACCTTCCTGCCAGCAGGACAGTGCCAATACAAAGGCATTTTCATCTCCAGTCTCTAGAAAGTTGGCACTGCCCAGCCCAGCTGCACTGGTGTGGCCCCCTTACAACATGGGCTTTTGCTTCTCCACCACTGCCCTGCCCCAGATCCCACTGTGCTCCCCAGACCCATCCCAGACCCCCTGAGCTCGGAGGCCTCAGTTCTGCCATCCCTCCAGGCTCGGGCAGGGGCAGGGATGGGCAGGGACGGGCAGGGACGGGCAGGGACGGGCAGGGACGGGCAGGGACAGGCAGGGACAGCACTCACTGGCCACGGGAGGTGTGCACCAGCAGAGTGATGAGGGTGGAGGTGGCGGGGCAGACGCAGTTCAGTGCCAGCATGGCGTATTTGCACTCCTCTTCACACACCACATGATCTGAAAGGCAGAGGGGGCCATCACAGAGGAGAGGGGCACGGAAGGGGTCCCTGGCTGGCAGTGCCAGGGAATGTGGTCATTCTGGGGTGGTGCTGGGCACTGGGTGTTTCCTCCTCCTGCCAATCCAGGAGGGATCTCAGCAGACCAAGAGCTGCTGTGCAGCTGCTCCAACTCACCAGCGAACTTGACGTGGAATTTGTTTTCTGGCTTTAAGATCTGAACGTAGAGAGGACAGTTTGGAGCAAAGTCTTTGACAGCCCAGGCCCTCAGGATGGTCTGGTGGTCCTGGACAGGGACAAGAGCAATAAGAGCTACTTGGTTGATGGTTTGTTTTCTCCAAGGCTTCTACAGCTGGGATGAACTGCAGAGCACCCGGGATGAACTGCAGAGCACCCAGCCACCCTGGAGACCCGCAGCAAGGGCTCGTGTGGATGAGCTTTTAGAGGAGACAGGACATGGGAAAATTCTGCAATTGCCTGGGACCCCTCAGATCAGGCTCCTCCTCCCCCTGCTGCCCCCTGAAACCCAGCACTGATAGAAAACCAGCAGAAGGAAGGTGCTCAGCCACCAGTGTGCTGCTGCATGTCTCTGTGCCATCCCCAGGCTCTCCAGGGCACTCAGCCCCTTCCCAGCACCCTTCTTCGCTGGGCGCAGGTGAGACCAACATCACCCCCGTCCCTTCTGCCTGAAAAATGCCCCATCCCCACCCTCTGGCTGGACTCACCGCCGCCGTCCTGTCCACCTCATTTCGGCTGCTGAGAATGAAGCAAGCTTCTCCGTTGTCCATCCTGCCAAGAGAGAGCAGTGACCCCCACGAACTGCACGGGCCCACCACGCCGGGCGCTGCCCACCCCGGCCAGGCCACTGCCAGCCCCAGCAGAGGCCCGGGGGGACACAGCTGGGGTGCCATTCCTCCCCGGGGGTCTGCAGGGTGCCCCTCTGCTCACTTGGCTCTCATGAGGTCCTGGTCCTTGAGCGCGGAGCCCTGCAGGTAAATCACCCGCTGCGACCACAGCGGGATCTGCAGCACGCGCCGCACCTGGATGTCCATCTCCGTCGGGCAAAGGATCACCACGTAGTAATCCTGCAAGAGAGGGCGGGGGGTCCGTGGGGTCCCTGCAGCCCCTCGGCACGGCAGCCAGGGTCTGGCCTCGGCAGGACAGGCCGTGGAGTCCCCACCCAGCCTGCGAGAGAGGAGTTCCCAATGGTGCTGTGCGGTTTTCCCGGGTTCTCCGTTCCCCAACGCCCTTGGCCCTCTGGTTTCTCCTTTCTCTTGTGTCTCCGTTGGCTGTGGGACCCCGGTGAGCAGCCCTGCCTTCCCTATCGGTCACTGACCCTGCCTGCCCTTTGCACAGCCCCCGTGCCCCCCGGTCACTGCTGTACCCCATTTTTCATCTGGGACACAGCACATGGTCTGGTCTGCGCTCTGGATCTCCCTTCAGCACCTGGAAATAAATATTGCTGGCACTGATCTCACACAAAGGACCCTTCTGCCCCTCCTTGCTGAGCTGGCCTCGTGCTAGCGTGCTTGGATGTATGGAAAAAAAATAAGCAATTAACGAATATTGCTCAAGCCAAGCGACTTACNTAACTCTGATTGTCCAAAATTTCTATTGTTTTACTTTTTTATTATTGTTTCACTTTTTTATTATTGTTTCACTTTTTTATCATTGTTTCCATAATTACTTTATTAAACTTCTAAATTTTTTTAACAAGTGATTGGCGTTTTTCACAGGGCCTTTCCACAGGAGAGGCTTACTGGGATCTGGCCTTCAGCCCCAACTCCTAAGAAACCCTCCATTTCAGGGCCAGCAAGGCTGTGAGCCAAACAAGGGACCCTGCAGGGTGCGACAGCAGCCTGGCCCTCACCTGCAGGCGCGGGTGGGCGTAGAACTCGTTGAGGAAGTCCATGAGGAGGTCGATCTTGAGCGAGCTGACGCAGAGCACCACGTGTTTCTCCGTCTGCGCCCGGTGCCGGCTGTAATTCCCTCCCGACTTCTGCCGCTCCATCCACAGGTAGACGAGCTCCTCGAACTGCAGAGGGCACGGAGCTGATGTCCCCGTGGGCAGGGCTGCCCTGGGCCGGGCTGGGGGTCCCTGCCCAGCCTGGGCCGCCCGGGTCTCACCTGGAGCGGCAGCACCACCAGGGCCACGCAGATCATGATCACCACCAGGAGCTGGGAAGGCCAAATCTTTGGTGTCACGTCTCCGTAGCCCACGGTGGAAAAGGTGACGATGCAGAAATAGAAGGACTTGAAGAGGGAGAGCTTCTCACCTGCTCTTTCTAAATGCTGGATGCCGCAGGTCCTGGAAGGGAAAAGCCCCATCACAGCAGGGGCTGGCCTGCCCGGGACGCGGGGCAGCAGAACCCCACAGACCCGCAGCTCAAAGCCATCCTGCTAAACACAAGCGTCACCCAAGCCTTCCTGGGCCCAGATCGTACCCCAAACTCATCCAGCAGCAGGGCTGGGAGCGCCGCTGAGCTCTGAAATAGCATTAGTCATCCACATCAGGGCATCGTCTTTATTGCCAAAAACTCATGAGCCTAAAAGCCTCATTTCCTCTCCGTTCAGCAGCTTAATGGTGTAATGTGCCTCCAACCCAGACCAAGGGAGCCAGAGGAGAATTCAAATCCTAACTCAGAGCTAAATAGCCGGTGATGAGCTCTGCTCCCCGTGCCCAGAGGAACACCCTGGATGCTGGCAATGCACAGGGTAAAGGGCCCAGTTAATTAGCAGGAGCCCCAGTAGCCAATTACACAAATGAGCTTTGGAGCTGTGACTTGTGGAGGAGGAAGAGCTCGGCTGGACCCCGGGAGCGGACGGGTTCTGGTGAATGAGCCATCCCTGGTGAATGAGGGGATGACATCCCACACCCTGGGGGAAGCTGCTGTCCCTGCCCCGGGCACTGCACTGCTCTGGCACTCACGTCCCCCAGCTCCCTCTGACAACACCCTCGTCCTCACTAAAACCTTCCCATCAAAACCCCAGAACAAGGGAGGAGCCTTAGTCGGCCTTAGAAACCCCCTCACAGTGTTTAGTGTGCTGGGGGACGAAGCAAAGCAGGGGAAGGTGGGAGCTCTGCTGGAGCCCAGCTCTGAAACAGCTGGGCACAGCTGGATCCCCGGGGTCAGGAGGGGCCTTTAGAGAGACGGAGAACGCTCACCCCGTGAAAACGAGACACAGGAGGGTGCAGATCAGGATGAGCACCTGGTTAAACATCGCTGACTGCGTCCTTTGGATGGCTCGGTGCAGGTCGTTCTGGGGAGAGAGGGCAGGGCTCCACCAGCTCACAGAGCCTGAGGGAAAAGCCCCCTCCAAGCACCAACTGCTGCCCTGCTGGCTCCAGCAGTGCCCTCCCCAGTGAAGGCCAAGCCTGGGCTTAGCCCTTGGGAAGGGATGCGCGTTCCCATCAGCGGGTCCGGGATCTGCCGTGGGGTGAGACATCTCCAGTGGGAGCAGGGGAATGGCTGCAACACCTCACCCCTGTCACTGGGGTTCAGGCACTGAGGGGTTCCTGCTCACAGCCCGGCATTCCCATTCCCTGGCACGGCTGCACACACCAAGCTCCAAGCCCTGCCCCAGAGCTGGGGGCGGCCAAGGGTTCCCTCCCAGCCCTGCTGCCCTCCACGTCCCCGAGGAGCTGGACAAAAAGGATCACTCACAATCATGTTCTCCAGGGCGTACTTGGCCAGCCAGCAGTTCAGAAACACGGGAATGAACAAATTCCGCAAAGGAGGCCAGAATATCTACAAAAACAAGGGTTATTCGCAGGAAAATCCACGCTCTTCTAAAAAAATAGAGTTATAAGCAGCCAATCCTCCCTGCGTGGAAGGATCCAAGCTGGGCAGAAGCTGCCACCAAACACGGCCCTGCTTCCCTGGCTGCTGCGGAGCAGCTAGAAAGGGAGGATGGGGTTTGGGACAACATTCCAGAGAAAGTCATTATATTGTCAAATGCTGAAGGAAAAATTTCCTGCCAGCCTTAAATACCACTTGGCCAGGCACACATTTTTCTTTATTTTGCCACCAAAAGTACAGCAGTCGCTACACTTAGAGCTGCTTTCAAATGTCACCGGGACACACTCACCGTGATGATGAATGGCACCGTGTTGATCATCTCCAGGATGAAGGAAATGCGGAAAATCTGCTCCCAGATGTTCCCCTGAGGAATCAAAACCCAAGAAGAATTAAATAAGCTTCAAAACTTGCCAGAGGTCAGTTAAAAAGATCACACGCTGCCACAGACCCTGCTGGATGAGGGAAATACAGTGCAGGAGCCAGGAGAGATGCGGTGGTGGTGGCAGGAGAGGTGGCAGACACTCGGGGAGCAGGAAACATTCCCAAACTCCTCAGTCCTCCCCACAGCCACTGCATCCCTCTGTCTGTCACTGCTGCCACCCAGAACTGGGGGACGACAACGCTTTGTGCAAGGATGGAGAGTGACAGTGACAGTGACAGTGACAGTGACAAATTTCTGGCACTCAGAGCAGGGGGTGTGCAGGGTCTGAGGCTCTGCTGCCGGCCCTCCCCTGGTCCCTGAGAAGATGCCATTCATTATGGTCACTTTTTCTGGCCGTTTTAAGGGGCTTTGGCCCCAAGGAGTCAGCTTGTGCCTCTCCTTGTCTGGCTCGGAGTGGTGCCACCCCCTCAGGAACTCGGGGTGTGTCAGCCTGGCACCAAAAACACCGAACCTGCCTTAAACAGGCCCGAACTCCTGAGAAAGCACAAAAAGAAGAGATCCTGCTCTGCGCAACGCTTATCCAGCAGCCCGAGGGGGAAGGAGAAAGGAAAGCATCCCGAGCCGGCTGGAACACCGCCGGGACAAACATCCTCGCGGGATGCTGCGGGCTCCAGACAGCTCCGAGCTGGAGAAATCAATTCCCTCCGAGGGGCAGAGCCAGGCTGAGCCCTCCCGGCTCGGGCTCTCACCTTGTAGCTGAGATAGATGAGCAGCATGGTCTCCAGGAAGCTGATGAGAGCGATGCTGACCTGCAGGGACACACAGGGGAGGCTCCGAGCGTTCTCTCCGGGCGCTGGCAGCGGATCGGAGCTCTCCGAGCCCCCCGTGCCCTCCACAGGAGGGGCAGAGCTCCAAGCCCGGCTCCTCCGGGCTCCTGCGCGCCCACCGAGGGCTGCTCACCTGCACAGCCCACAGCGGGGTCTTTCTGTCCACCCAAAAGATGTGAGACCTGCCAAGAAAACCCGGAGGGGATCTCAGCCGGGGCTCAGCGGTCAGGGACTCTTCCCTGCTGAATTCAAACCCGAGGCCAGCCCTGATTCGGGAGCTGCTGTTCCCTCCTGCACAGTTTGCTCAGGCACCGGACATCAGCCATTCCCAAGGGTGCAGCCACGGGCACTTGCCCGTGGATTTGATTCTGGGATGCTGCTCCACATCCCTCGAGCAGCCCCGCCACCAAAAAGAGGCCTCAGACAGCTGCCAGCAGCAGCCACCCTCATCCCTTTGCTCCCACGTCCTGGCAGAGCTGACCCAGCACCCCGGAGCAGCTCCCCACTCACCAGTTTATGTTCGTGGACTGGTTGAAGGCTGTGTAATTCTGCTTTTCGCATTCCCAGCTGGGAGAGAAAGAGCAGGGAAAAGCGGTCAGTGGGGAACAGGGATTGACTCCCTGGGATGGGGGAGCGCTGGACAACATTTCCATGGATTCTGATTCCTATAGCCGGGCTTTGTGCAGGAAAAGTCTCGCCCAGGCAGCCCTGAACGTCTCATTAATGGAGGATAAACCCCCTCAGGCGCTTCAGCCCCTCCCAGAGATGCTGTGGAACGCTGATTCTCCCTGGCACAGTGCAGAGCACAGGGCTGCAGGAGCTGGGAGTCACCAGGTCACAATTAGCAAAAATCGCTAAGCTGCAGCTTCTGGGACAAGGCTGGCTGGGCCCCCAGCACCGAGCCAAGCCCTGCCTGCCTTGCTGCGAGGGATGTGTTCCTGCTGGCCAGCCTTGCTGCTGCCACACACCCTCAGGAGAATGGAATTCCCTGAGCTGCAGCTGTGCTGAACCTCTCAGGGATTCATTCTCCCAGGTCTGAAAGCACTTTCAGAACGTGCAGATGCACTTGCTAGTCTGCAGCCTTTACAAGGAGAAAATCAAACGGCCAATCCTCCAAGCTCTTGGAAAAAAAGCCCTCCACATTTACATGAGCTAAACGAAGCAAGGACACATTAAAAATAGGCTTATACTGAAACCCAGAGCAAAACTGATGTGTGGAATCATCCATCACCTCAAGGACCCACCCAGCACAATGCTATTTCCCTCTCCAACACTTAAATGGGGTTTAGCGTTAATGTCTTCAAGGGCATCAGCCCCCAGAAAATATTTGCATGGTGATGCCCTGGAGTCACTGAGCTCTGCCTGTGCCTGAAGGCCACGCTGAGCCCCTGACAGAGTCAGGCAGGGTTTGGAGATGAACCTGACCTGAATTTTTCCACCATGCACTGCACAGGACCAGCAGATACCCCCACACCCATCCACGGGGTCTGAGCCCGGGAAGTTTTGTTCGAGAACCAATTCAAGGAGCTGGGGGGAGAAAGCCCCTCCTCAGACCTGCTGCCCCCACAGGGGGCTGCGGGCTGGGCTGGGCAGCCCCGGGGGCACTCACCAGCCGATGCCCTCCTCGGGGTTGTCCAGCAGGACACGCACGATGTACAGGAGGCACGTGAGCAGCTTCAGGGAGAAGTTGAAGAGCCGGATCCTCAGGCCTGAGGTGGAGGGAGCAGGGATGGGGCAGCATTCCCGGGCCTGCCGAGCCCCCCAAAGACCCGCGGGCACCCTGTGCATCCTGGGCAGCCCCACAGCACAGCCCCACAGCGCAGGAGCCCTCAGATCCCCCCGGGGAGCTGCAGGAGCCCCCGACCAGCTGCACTGCTCGTGCCCAGGGCTCCACGTGTCCTGCCCAGTGAGACCAACACCGAAATAAATAACGATGGGTCAGCTCCTCGCTGACCCCAGTGGGTGTGAGAGACAAACGGGGAGTGCGTCCCCCTCATTAGCAGGCATCCATTTAAAAGCACCAGACCAGCACTGACCACATTACAACCAGCCTGCAGGAGCAGGGATGGCGAGGAAAAGCTGCTGCTTTATCCACTCTGCCTCCCCAGCCACTTCGTGGGGTCATTACTTAAATTACAAGTGAGAAATTCATCACATTTTCATTAAAAACTTCCCCCGTGGGCACCCCGTTGCGCTGCGCTCCAGCTTTTTAACAAGACAACAGGATGCAGGGAGGAAAAGAGAAAGCGAATTTATAAATTAACGAGCAGGACCCCCTCCAGACAGCAAATGACATCTCGGAGAAAGAAAATAAAAACACCATCAGTCAAGTGGAGGCTAATCCCGATGGCTGGGGCGGGAGTGGGTAACTCACAGCCCGCCCTGGCTGCCCCCACAGCCTCAGCCAGCTTCGTGGTGGGGACATTTGCTCCCTGACACCCACCCTGCTCCCCGCCAGGGACTCGGTCACACTCTGGCTGCGTGGCAGGAGGCATCCTCTCCTCCTCCATGCAGAGCATCCCCCAAACCGAGCAGGCAGAAGAGCCCCAGGAGGGGCCCGGGAGGCTGGGGACACGCGGGGACAAGGCCACCAGCAGATGGCAATGGCTTCTCAGCCCGCAGCGCGGAGCGCGGCTCTGCCGGCCCGGCCGGGGCTGGGCTCGCCCCGCCGGTGCGCGGAGCACTCACTCGATCGCTGGTTCTTGATGAAGAAGAGCTTCAGCCGCTCCTTGAAGGTGTTTTCATTCACGTAGAACTCGACCTGCACCCTGCGGGGAAAGTCCCCAGGTCAGTGGAGGGGTCAGGGCAGAGCAGGAGCCCCCCCAGGAGCCCCCGTGTGCCCCCAGCCCAGCTGGGGGACCCCAGGCGGGGGCTCCCGGCTGTCCCCGCAGTCCCAAAGCAGCAGCAGCCGCAGCCGGGAGCCCCAGGGACCCCCAAAGCTGCGGGTGTGACCCCAGGGCAGCTCTGCTGGGGGCCCAGGGCTCGGCTTTCCTTCACGCACAACCAGCCGGCAGCAGGGTTACGAACTTCTCCTTTCACACACAATTCGCAGCCTCCCAAACCCCCCAGAGAAGCGGCCTGGGAGCAGCCCCCCCGCGTTTTATCGGCTCCAGCCACCCAGCGGCAGAGGGGCAGGAGCTGGTGAGGACCAAGTCCCCAGTGTCCCCAGTATGTCCCGGCTCTCTCCGTNNAGGCTCTCTCCGTGCCCTGGCTCTGCCCGGGCAGGAGAAACACCCAGCATCGAAGCCGTTAAAGAACAATTCGGCTCCAAGAGGAGAAAATTTCCCTTTGTTGCTAAGATACCACGCACTTGGCCATTCCAGAACACCCCGGGAGCTGACAACCAGCTCCGAACCTCTCCTGGCATCCAGGGCCGCTGGCGCTGGCACGGGGACGGTGCCAGGGCAGAGTCACCCGCCCGGGCACTCCAGGGGATGCGGCAGGGAGGGTGAATCTGGAAATGTCCCCTCCGCGCCTTCCTGGGCTTCTCCCGCCGCCCCACCCGCAGCCCCCTGCCAGCCCCCCACTCCAGCCAGGTGCCCACGGCCGTGGGGGTGGCAGAAACCCCCCCCGAGGCTGGAGGCTCCTGCCCAGGGGTGCCAGCAGGCTCTGCCATCCTGGATGAAGGGCTCAGCTCATCCGCCACCGCCTCTGGTGGCGCTTCAGAAACGCCCGCAGCCCTTTGCGAACTCGTTACTCGCCCTCAGTGGCATCGCTCCTGCCCGTCGCTCCTCCTGCCTCTCCCTTAGACCGAGCAAGACAAAATCTCCTCGCTCCTGTCCAGCCCACCAAGGAGTGAAGTGCCTGAATCAGCAATCCCTTCCCCTGCTCGCCGTTTTCTGCAAGTCCTGAGGAAGCGCTCCCGTTAAAATCCATTTTTAACTGCTTGTGAGGTCGCGGAGACCTCGTTCATCCGGTGTTCCCCAGCCCGGGCGCAGATCAAGGTGAGCCAATTCCCGGGGACAGTCGCTGCCTTCCCTCTCCATCCCGCGGGTGCCGAGCGCTGCCCCCGGACCCTGATTTTTTGGGAAGCAGCTGCTCCTCGCTCTGACACGGAGGGATAAATATTTACCGAGCATGCACGCCCAGCTGATCAGGCAGCAAACTGGGACAGGGTTAAACGAGACCCGCATTGCTCGGGGGTCCCTCAGGCTGGGCTCCCCCCCAGCCGGCCGAAGGGGCGCGGAGGTGGCCGGAGGGGCTTTGCACCACACCGGGCTGTGGTCACCACGAGGAGGGCGCAGGGGTGGACAGACCCCGCTGCAGGGAGAGAGAGCAGGAGGATTGACAAGCCCTGGCTCACCAGCGCCGTGCTTGAGGGGCGTTAATGCAGAGCCTCAAAGCCCAGCCTTTACACGTGCTAAAATTAATCCTTCCCAGAGCCCGACTCGGCAAATCATTTTTCTCTGCCAGGGCATAAATCAGCTGTCACAACTGCTCACAGCGCTGCACACAAGATAATTGCTCCTTCTCCTGATTAAGAATGCCCAGGAAGTGCTGGGAACTGGCTTGCAGCAGCACCCCATTCATCAGAGTCCCCGAGGATTTAATGCCTCGAGGAGCCGGAGACTTCAGGGAGCACGATTCCTCTGCCAGACATTTGTCTGGTATCAAAGCAACAAACAGCAAAATAAATCTCTGTCACCAGACAGATGCTCCACTGATCTGTAGAGCTGGGGCCCACCTCGAGACAATGACGGTAATTGCTGATGGATAAAAGGACTAAATCATTGGATCTAACTTTTTATGATGAAGCAGCCCACGTGTTCACCCATCCTGATGGCTGCAGGAAGCGGGAACACTGGAAAAACAACAAAGCAACAGAATGGCATGTCTTGACTAGGGGGAACAGGGTGTTCAACACTGCAAAGAGATGAAGAAATAAAAGGATGTGGAAGGAACACGTTCCCGTGCAGACAACCTGCCAATGCTGAGCCCCAGATCTTTGGGGGGAGGTCCCACTCTGCAGGTGAATCCAACACCCCACGGCTGAGTGAGGGATGGCTCTTCCCAGGCAGCAGCACCACCCCGAAGTATCAAAGCTCCTACTCCATTTCCAGCGGAGGGAAGGGGATGATATCATGTAAAACCTACCCTTCAATTTCATTGTCAGGAAATAAAAATCAAGCAAAACTCTGACTGCATTGTTTCCACCCCAAAACACACCGTGACGGCTCTGCCTTCACAGCAGCTCTGCCGGGATGGGGTGCTCAGAGTGTCCCCTCCCTGCTGCCATGGCTGGGCATCCTTCCCACCTGGAGCATCCTTCCCACCTGGAGCATCCTTCCCACCTGGAACATCCTTCCCACCTGGAGCATCCTTCCCACCTGGAACATCCTTCCCCCCTGGAACATCCTTCCTCCCTGGAACATCCTCCCCACTGTCCGAGCATCCTGGTGCAGCCCATCCCAGGCCACCCCAAGGGTCACCAGCTCCACAGGGAGCCCTCAGCTCCCCCCCCTCACCCCCTCTGAACCCCCCCAGGCCATGCAAACAACGATCCTGGTACGAGTTTAGTTACAAACCCGCTGCTTGGAAGTGTAATTACTGCAATTATGCACTTTATAATGCCTGAGCGACTCCGTTTTCTACGCTCGGTTATTTATTGTACTTTATTAATCTAAGATTAGAGGCAATTTGTTGTAAGATGATGAGTTCCCAAAAAAAGACACAATAGTTTGTTCAGAGAAGCGCGGGATGAAAAGCCAGGGCGAGCACATCACAGCCCACTGGCATTAAAATAGACACTGAGGAGCACAGCCCCTGCTCCGTACTTCCAATTTCCCCAGAGGGCTGGGACGGTTCTCTTAAGAAGGAGGAAAACACAAAAAATACGAACCCATACAGGGATGGGGAGATGGAGATGTCCCCCAAATTCTGCATCCACAGGACACTCACATGGGCAGTGGGGCACAGGCGGCTCCCTCCAATCCCCCCAGGCTGTGACAGCCCCTGGGCTCGGCCTGAAAGCTGAGGCAGCCCCAAAATCCAGCGGCCAGCCGAGGGCGGGAGCTGCCAGCCCTGCCCCAGGACCTGCCCAGAGCCGCCCTGCTCCTGGCCTCGGCTTCCCAGGGTGGTTTTGCTGGATTTGATATCAGACACTTCAGGCCATGAGATGCATGTCTTCAAGTAAATGAGGCTCTTGATAGGGGAAAAAAGCCCTCAGCCTCTCCGCACAGCTCCGTTCCTTNCCTTCCCACCTGGAACATCCTTCCTCCCTGGAACATCCTCCCCACTGTCCGAGCATCCTGGTGCAGCCCATCCCAGGCCACCCCAAGGGTCACCAGCTCCACAGGGAGCCCTCAGCTCCCCCCCCTCACCCCCTCTGAACCCCCCCAGGCCATGCAAACAACGATCCTGGTACGAGTTTAGTTACAAACCCGCTGCTTGGAAGTGTAATTACTGCAATTATGCACTTTATAATGCCTGAGCGACTCCGTTTTCTACGCTCGGTTATTTATTGTACTTTATTAATCTAAGATTAGAGGCAATTTGTTGTAAGATGATGAGTTCCCAAAAAAAGACACAATAGTTTGTTCAGAGAAGCGCGGGATGAAAAGCCAGGGCGAGCACATCACAGCCCACTGGCATTAAAATAGACACTGAGGAGCACAGCCCCTGCTCCGTACTTCCAATTTCCCCAGAGGGCTGGGACGGTTCTCTTAAGAAGGAGGAAAACACAAAAAATACGAACCCATACAGGGATGGGGAGATGGAGATGTCCCCCAAATTCTGCATCCACAGGACACTCACATGGGCAGTGGGGCACAGGCGGCTCCCTCCAATCCCCCCAGGCTGTGACAGCCCCTGGGCTCGGCCTGAAAGCTGAGGCAGCCCCAAAATCCAGCGGCCAGCCGAGGGCGGGAGCTGCCAGCCCTGCCCCAGGACCTGCCCAGAGCCGCCCTGCTCCTGGCCTCGGCTTCCCAGGGTGGTTTTGCTGGATTTGATATCAGACACTTCAGGCCATGAGATGCATGTCTTCAAGTAAATGAGGCTCTTGATAGGGGAAAAAAGCCCTCAGCCTCTCCGCACAGCTCCATTCCTTTCCCTCGCACCTCGGCTGGGTGGGAAATGCTGGCGTTGGTAGAATCCCAGGATGGGTTGGGATGGAAGGGACCTTAAAGCTCATCTCATTCCAGCCCCCTTCCACTCCACCAGGTTCCTCCCACGCCCATCCAACCTGGGACAATTTCTGGCCCCAGGAGGCTTCTCAAGGAATTTCTCCCATCACGTAGCAGGATGCAAACAAGACCCTTCGGAATTTTTGGGGGAGGAGGGGAGAAATATCCAACGAACGAGCAAAATCCCAGAAATCCCTGCCAGCCCCACCTCTGCCAAGGCAGCTCAAGTGAGACCCCACCTCACCCTCCACTCCAGCTCGGCCCTGATGACAGCCCTGCACCCTCCATGCGAACCCACACGGACCAAACACACCAGAAATGCGGCTGCAGCCACGCTGGAATTCCAGAAATGTGCTGCTGGCCCAGATGGGCTCCCTGGGGGTGGCTGTGGGCACCAGGCACAGCTCAGAGGAAGGTGAGGAGCAGGCCAGGTCTGCAGCATTTCCTCTCCTGGCACCCCGAGGAGCGGCAGAGGGGGCTGTGCAGGATGCTCTGAGGGCACCGCGCCATGGCCAGGCTGCCTCCGGCCCTCCCTCAGCACCAGGAGCAGCCGGTGCCAGCTGGAACCCGGGCAGGGCCAAAATCCTTCCCGAATAAACCACGAAACCTGCCAGGCTGGGGCTCGGCTACCCGCTGATGGCAGCTACATGAAATTCCCAGGCAGCTCCAGCCCTCCTGGTCGCCCTTGGGAGGTTTTTCCTTTTTCCCTGCTGTTACAAGGGGTGTTTGGACACGGAAGCTACAGTGGGAGGGATGGCACGGGGCGAGCTCTGTGCCCTGTGTTGGCCATCCTCCATCCGCCCGGGGCGAGCAGAGGGCGGGGACAGCTCCAGGCTGGCCCGGCCGAGCTCCCAGAGCAGGGTTTGGGAACGGGAGCGGGAATGGGAACGGGAAAGGGAACTAGAAAGGGAACAGGAATGGGAACGGGAATGGGAACGGGAAAGGGAACTAGAAAGGGAACAGGAATGGGAACGGGAATGGGAACGGGAAAGGGAACTAGAAAGGGAACAGGAATGGGAACGGGAATGGGAACGGGAAAGGGAACTAGAAAGGGAACAGGAATGGGAACGGGAATGGGAACGGGAAAGGGAACTAGAAAGGGAACAGGAATGGGAACGGGAATGGGAACGGGAAAGGGAACTAGAAAGGGAACAGGAATGGGAACGGGAATAGCTGCACAGCTGTGTGCACACAGACAGCCTGGGCGCCTGCCAAAGGCGCAGACAGCGCGAGCTGCCCCCGCGCTCAATAAGCCGTAATTGAACAATTACTGAAAGGAGGAGGGCTGTGCTCTGGGCAGGGCTGAACGGCTTCAAACCGAGGCGGGCATCGGCTCCGGGGGCTGCTCCTGCCACGCCGGGTTCCTCGTCGGGCGGGGGGCGCTCGGATTCACCCCTCGGGGCCGGAGCCACCACAGCACTGTCACATCCACTGTGGCACAGCCACCGTGCAACCATCACAGCCACCATGGCACTGTCACAGCCACTGTGGCACCNTGGCACCATCACAGCCACCACGGCACTTCAAAGTTACCATGGTATCACCACAGTCATCCTGTCACCATCACAGCCACAGTGCCACCATCACAGCCACCATGGCACCGTCACGGCCACCATGGTATCACCACAGTCATTGTGGCACTTTCACAGCCACCACGGCACCATCACAGCCACCATGGCACCATCACAGCCACCACGGCACTGTCACAACCCCGTGGAAAGGCAGCTGCCCCTCCTGGCTCCTGCAGCACCAGGAATGAGTTCCCCCGGCACTGCACACGCCCAGGCTCCTCACAGACCACAATCAGCAGAATGGAGCCCCACATCAATAAACACTGCCCAGGGTGCCGGGGTGCTGTGGGACATCCTGCCCCTCAAGCCCAAAGACTCGTTTCTTCAAGGTTTCGTGCATTTACCATGGGAATCAATAAGAAGGAAAAAAAAATCTCCTGTTTTATTATGGAGTGTGATTTTTTTTTTGCCCAAAGAAAGAATTGATATTGCCAACCGCTCTGCAGCAAATTAAACCCAGCTGGGTGCAGGTAATGTCATCCTGGCTCCAGCAGTACGGCTGCAGTTTTATCTTGGGGATGAAAAGCGAATTCCAAGCAGTCACTATGGGAAAAGCTCTGCCCAAGTTTGCCCAAAACTCTGCCCAAGTGTAGGTTTGGCCTCCAGGGCCATTTATCTCACATCGTGCCCTGAACTCATCCCACAAACCCTCGTGTGCCAGAGCGACAAGGGCTGACACAGACTGCAGGAGGGGCTTCATGAGCCTGAAGAGATGTAAAAGAAATCTCCTGCTTGACTTTTAGCTCTTTTATATACATACAATTTTTTATTAAGGAGGACACTGGAATGGAAATGGGATTCTTATTGATTCCTCATTCCCTGAAGGCAGCTGTAATCCCTCTCCAACTGTGTTCAGCACTTGCAGAGCTCACTTCCAGGCACGAAACCAAATGCTGGAGGGAACAGGGACACCCTCGGGGGTTCAAGTTGTAGATAATAGAATACTTCAGGCTGGAAGGACTTTAAAGTTCATCCTGTTCCACCCCCTGCTGTGGGCAGGGACACCTTCCACTCTCCCAGGTGCTCCAAGCCCTGTCCAACCCGGCCTTGGACACTGCCAGGATGGGGCAGCATCTCCCATCCAAGGATTGGATGGTGCTCACGGCTGGGAAGTGGCACCACTCGCTCCTCAATAAAATAATTTGGCTCCTACTAAAGGTTAAAACCCCAAAAGGGAAGCAGCAATGGGATGACAGGCTGTGTTTCCTTTGGCCTGTTTGCCTTGCAACATTGGAGACTGACACTCATGAGGAGCCTGCTCCTGCCATTGCTTGTGCTGATGAATCTGCATTGTTTAATTAGGGCTGTGCATGGAGCTCATCGTTAATGGATGATTGCCGATTTGCTGCTATCAATTCTTCCCCAAGAAACTCTTCTGTCCCTGGGAGCAGAGAATCCTCCCCGTGGTGGCAGCTGTTGGAGGATTTGCTGCTCCCATCCACAATTCCTTGGTGCCCAGAGCAGTAAAGGACAAATCTCGTGCTTGTCAGCTCCCCTAAAAGCAGGATAATCATGGAACCACAGACTGGTTTGGGTTGGAAGGGACCTTTAAAGGTCATCTGCTTCCGGCCATGGGCAGGGACAATTCCACTAGACCAAAACCCATCCCTGCTGGCCTGGAACACTTCCATGGATGGACCATGGAACTAACCCACAGTAATTCTGAGCCAAGGTTCTCAGCAGCAGGTACTGCCCCAAAAACTCAGCTCGCCACGTGCACCAAACACCCCAGACTCCAAGGGTTTGGGGTTTTTTTCCCCTCTGGAGAACGGGCTTGGCTTTTCCCCAGAGCAAGCCTGGGTCCCTCGTCCCTCCCCGCGGCATCGGCAAACGCGGGCGGAGAACTTACTGCGAGAAGGAGGAATCCACGCTGAAATCCTCGGCGTGAGGCCTAAGAGCGAGAGCAGCACAGAGGGTGAGGGAATGCCCAGCCCAATCCCCTCACGGAGGGTGAGGGCACGCACAGCCCCCGGCTCCAGACTGGCACCTCCAGCGCCCGAGGGACAGGAGGCCACCCAAGCGCTCAGCCGAGGTCACACCATGCCTGGGATGTGTCCTTCCTCGGCTCCCCCTCGTGCTCTGGTGGCTTTGCCAATTACAGCCCCTTTAAGGACTTGGCTCCGCGAATAAAAATGGGTTTTATGCCTGATTTATGCCCCCTTTTTTTTTTTTTTTAATGAGTCTCACAAACTGCGTCGCTGCTCTGCCTCTGATCGGCGCCGCGCTTGGTGCAGAGAAATGAGATTTTGAAGGATTGGTGCTTTCAGGAACTCGGCATTGTGCTGGTTTTACAGACACAAGCGATGAGCAGAGAAGGGAGAAGAAAATAGAATAAAAAAAAAAAAACAAAAATCAAATCAGATAACAGAGAGGAACAATGAGGGTGATGAGGGGTTTGAGGCAAGGGGAGGAAGAACACGGGGAAAAACAAGAGTGGGTGGGAGGCAAAGGGCCTGTGCTGGTGTACTGTACATCCCACAGACAGACAGACAGACAGCACAGGGCTATCAAACACAGCGATTACAGCCGAAAGAAAAAATCCCCTTGGGAACATGATTCTGTCATCAAGACACCCCTGGGGCGGCCCTGGGCCCCCATCATTAACTGAGCCTGCCTGAGCCCTTCCCTGTTCCAGCAGTGCCCTCTCTCCTTCCCTGATTTACTGCGAGCCAGGGACACCGAGAATTATCATCAAAGCCAAGGGGGCTGCTGCAGACCATAAAGATTTTTCTTGCGTTTTTGCTTTTGCTTTACGAGTCCGCAGCACTCCAGCACAGTTCAAACTAAATAAAAGCAATAAATTCACATTTCAGCACAAACGCGAGCCCAGAGGGAGCTACATCCCTCAGCTACAAGGAGCAGCCTCCCTGGGACAGGATTTATTTTGCTCCAATCCCGGGCTCTGCTCTGTGCAGAGGCTGGCGGGGAGCTCATTGCTCCTTCCTCTATCCCAGGGTGTTCCAAGCCCTGTCCAACCTGGCCTTGGACATTCCCAGAAATGGGGCACCCTGTGCCAGGGCCTCCCCACCTCCATGGGGAAGGATTTCCCCAAATATTTAATTTAGCCCTGCTTTCTGTCAGTGTGAAGCCATTCCTGCTCATCCCGTCAATCCAGGCCCTTATCCCAAGACCTTCTCCAGCTCTCCTGGAGCCCCTTTAGCTGCTGGAGGATCTCCCCAGAGCCTTTTCCTCTCTGGGCTCACCTCCTGCTCATTTCCCCCTCTTCCCTGCTCATTTCCAGCTTTCTCCTGCAGCATTAATTCACACCAAGGTGGCCTCTTGTGCCGCCTCTCGCAGCACCAACAAGCCCTGGGGTGGCCCTACAGCTGTGCCGTGCCCCGCAGCAGCAGCCCTGGCATTAATTCCTGCCCAGCATCCCGGATTTTCTCCAGCTGCAGAGCAGGGCCTCGGGAAGGAGGGAAGGAGCCTGCCAGCTCAGGCTCCCTCCAGCTAAATTGGATTATCCCACGTTAGCAGCAGGGGCTGTTCGGGCCCCTCCGCCTGCGTTTGGTTTTGAGCAGCGGCCTTTTCTGCCTCGCAGGGATGTTCATGGGGAAAGAATCAGCAAATGATTTGGTTTTCCTCCTAATCTGGTGCCAGCTGGCAGCCGGGAGGAGTGGAGGAACAGGAGCTAATTCCAGCTGCAGAGCAGCCCTCCTGAAGGCCGAACGGCAAAGGCACAAACCCGCACAGATCAATGGGGTCCTGCAGAGCCTGAAGGTTCTGAAGAACCGCGGCGAGCCAGGGAAATTCCCAGGATTCCTTCCCCCAAAGCCACGGGCTCAGGAGGAGAATAAACACCTCACTCACATGGAGGCACCACGAACAAAAGGGATTCCAAAGTCAGGGACAGGCAAAACCTCCCCAAGGGTGGCTTTGGCCACTCTGTGCCGTGGTTAAAGCACATGCAATAAAATAACCCTTTTTTTTTTGGTTACAAAAAGGTGCTCTTGGCTCCCAAATGAGTGAAGTTCATTGTGCTGGTCACAGAGGGAAGAAGTGATTTCAGGAATCCCACTGAAACCTCTCCTTCTTCCCACCAGGCACCCAAATTCCCAGCAACACTCCAATTGCTGAGAAAATACGGAGATTTCTCTAAGAAAACTAAAAATCATTCCAAATCTCATTTGGAAAACAGCCGTTTCCCAGATCTTAAAAACACTTTAACAGTGATCTACAATGTGCAGAACTTAAAGCCACTTAATGGAGTCAGAAAGGTTACACTGGCTTTTAATGTGTTTTAGATAATCTACTTCAAACTGACCCTCTTTATTTCATCCAGGTCTGGCTCCATGAGAGCAGAGACAAACCCCGGCTCATCTCATTCCCGTGGAGAACAAGGCAGCCAAAGGAGCTCTGCTGCCCTGCAGGACCCAGGGGCTGGGAGGGCAGAGCTGTCCCCAGGCAGGGGGAGCTGAGGCCCCTCGTCCTGGGGCTGCCAAGCCTGAGCCGCGGTGCCAGGCTGCTGGCTGGCACAGGCAGCATCCCCCAGACAGAAGAGCAGAGCAGGGAAGGGCGGGAGAAAGGAGAGGAGCAGAGGGGGAAGGAACTTCTTGGCTGCTCTGCCCCCTCCGTTCAAGCTTACAGCCCCTGACAAAAGGGGAAGGTTTTATTAGAAGGTGAGGAGACAAAGGCACGTTTATTATTAGAACAAAGCCATAATAAAGCTTGCTTATGTAAAAGAGAGAGCAATCACCTGCCCACCCATGCTGGAGGCAGCTCCTCGGCTGAGCAGCACCTTCCACCTCATCCTGTCTCCTCTGCTCTGGCTCCAGCACCTCCCAGCCAAGGCAGGACCCCCCTGAGCTGGGCAGGGATGTGCACAGCACCCCCGGGCTCCAGCACCCCAAGAATTGGGGCAGCAGAACCAGTTCCCTTCTGTCCAGCGGGGAAAGCAGCCAGCCCCAAGCCCCAGCTCTCCTCCAGCTCTGCCAGGGCACTGCGGGATCTGGGTGGCATTTAACTCGTGTGCCTCGGGCAGATAATTTGAGGCTAAATGCTGTCCCTGAGTTTTAAGTGCTCCAGGATGCTCAGAGGGAGAGAGCAGCAGAGCACAGCAGCAGCTCAGCCCAGCTCACGCAGGGACCTGTTCCCTCCCAGCAAACTCTGCGCCTTCACCGCTGCCTCACGGATTTTTTGGTAAATGAAGAGCATTAAAAATTCCCTTCTGGTGCTGCATTTCCTATTCAGTTTACAGCCATCATTTCTAAGCAAACAAACAAAAAATGCATGCCTTGACTTGAAGCCTCTGGAAGATACAGACGCAAGTAATGACCTGCCAACACCACTCCTGGCTTCAGGCTGCTTTAATAACCACTTGCAAGGCTCAGAGGCATTTCAAGACCGAGGTGGACAGGTATTCAATCTGATGACCTTGTCCCCTGGCTCTGGAAAGGATTTAATGCCTTTTCACCCTGATCTCGAAGCCTTTTCAAGGCAGGGCCAAGGCAGCGGGGGTGAAGATGAGCCAAGCGAGGGAAGTGCCCGGGGAGGCCTCCCAAAGCAATGTTCATCCTCCAGAGACAGGAGCTGCACCACGGTTCCTACCATATTGACAGTGAGAAACTCGGCCCGAAATAGCCTGATGTGAGAAGGACAGATGGGAGGGGATGAAAAAAGAAAGTAAAGAGGGGGAGAAGGAACGAGCGAGAGGAAGAGGTGCAGGTCTGCTCACAAACCCGTGCGAGAGGGGAGGGAAGGGCAGCTCCCCTCCCCGGCTCTGGCATGGAGCAGGGATGACCCCAGCGAAGGGGCTTGAGCCTCCGGCACCCCTGGTGCGGAGGAGCTCAGCCAGCTGTGCTGGTGGGCACCTGGAAACGCCACCAGCAGCTCCAGGCACTTGCAGAGAGCTGCAGAGGTGCCCCACGGACCGGCCGTGCCGCCGCTGGCACCGGGGCAGCCGGGCGGGCAGAGGGCAGCTCACCGGCAGCACGGGCTCGGCTGCCTCTCCTGGGTGCTGCTTTAATCACAGGAGTGCTTTTCCTTGGCATCCCTCTGCAGAAGCCATGTCACAGCTCCGACACATAAAGTTTGGGAAGAAGCAGGCGCGGCGCCAGAGCCGCAGCAGCGCCGGCTGCAGCCGGACAGGCTGTTCCCAGCCCGGGGGCCGGCCTGGCCTGGAGTTACCTTCCCGAAAGTTGTGCCTCTCCCCCAGAATCAGCCACAGATTCGTGGAGGTTGGAAAGGAGCTCTGTGGTCATCAAATCCATCATCAAACCATGCCCCCAGCACTGCCAAGCCCTCCACACCCAACACCACAACCACACGTCATGCAGACCCCTCCAGGGATAGAGAACCCACCTGTGCCAGGGCTGGACAACTCTTTTGGTAAAGAAATCTTGCCCCAAATCCAACCCAGATCTCCCCTGGCATAACCTGAGGCCATTTCCTCTCGTCCTAGTGATTATTTCTTGGAAGAAGAGACCGATCCCACCTGGCTCCTTTTGGGCAGACGGAGAGGGCAGGCACTGCCAAACCTGGGCACGAAGGGCCTGCAGATGCTCGGGCTGCTCTGACACACCTCCCCCTGCCTTTGCTAATGAGCTAAATGAGTCCCTGCAGTCCTGACGAGTGACTGATCCCTGTGGGGGAAGGACTGTGGACAAGTGTGGAGGCGGGATGTGAGACCCTCGTGGCCCACTCAGAGGGGTCCCACTCTCACAGCAAGCAGGAAATCTTCCCCTGGGGGAAGGAAATGCTAATCCCTGTGCCCTGACGGGACCTGATGGGAATGAGGATCCTAAAATAAACGGAGCAGAAGCCCAAGTGCGAGTGCTGAGTGTGGCACCCTCAGGTGAGGATCGTGTCTGCCTGTCAGGGCTATGTAGGGCACCGAGATCCTCGGGAGCCGTGGGAGGAGAGCTCAGCACTTCCAAACCTCAGCCTGCCCCCCTCCAGCACCCGGCCCGGGGGGTGGCATCACCCCGTGCCCACGGGGCGAACACTTCCCACCAGGGCGGCCCTGGGGTTGGAGAGATGGGGAGCACGGACGCAGGAGCGGCCACAAACACATCGGGAAGCTGGAGGGAGCTCAGGGCTGAGCCCTGGATGGGACACGGTGATGTCAGCGCTGTCCCTGCGCAGAGGAGTGGCTACAAAACAGAGCTCGGGGCCATTCCCGCAGCTTAGGGCAGCTCCAGAAAGGAAAAGAAGCAGGCGGGCTCAAGCCCCGGGGCTGCAGCCCGGCGGGGAATGGCTGCAGCGCTGAAGATCAGGGGCGGCCGCTGGAAACTCCCTGCGCTGCCAGCGGGATCCGGGATCGTGTCCCGATCGTCAGGATCAACCCGTACAACTGCAGATTGCCCCGGGAGCCGAGCCCAGCGCCTGAGCTCCCTGCCCCATTCCCGCCGTGATCCTACCCTGGAAACACCCTCAGCATCCCCCCTCCAAAAAAAAAAAAGCCCAGAAGCGTGGGCAGTGCCAGCTCCCCGGCCGGACAGGAGAGGAGCCCGGGGGAAACACGGGCCAGGCCGGCAGGAGAGGGATGCTCAGCCCTCCACGGGGAGGGCTGGGGGCTCGGAGGCCAAGGCTGCCACCATCCCGTGGGTTGGGTGCTGCCAGGGCACGGCTGCGAGCTGCTCCAGCGTGGGCAGAGATGAACACGCTGCCAGCAAACAGCCCACAGCAAACCCCAGAGCCCCCCAAACCCCGAGATACCCCCCAAAAACACATCCCAGCCCAGCAGAGCAAAGCACACCAAAGCCAAAGGGCTTCGTGAGCAAAACCTGTTGGATCCTCCAGATTCTCTTTCAGATCTTGTCCGAAAGGCTCCCCCAGCGCTGCTGGGTCCTGCCCTCCCTCACACAGTGTCACTGATGTCCCCAGCTCAGAGAGAGCAGTGCAGCCTGGCACAGACAGCCCTGACACCTCTGGCCTCGACCCCACGTGGATTTCTGGTGCAAACCCTCATCCCCAGCCGGGAGAGAAGCAGCAGAAGAGGCTGGAGCAGGGCAGGGATGGGCAAACCCCAGGCAGTGTCCCTGGCGCAGCATTTCTCCTGCACAAAAGCACCTCACCCGGAGCTGAGGCAGCAAACCAGCACACGGCATTTGCTGAGGGCAGAGAGAGGGCTCTGAAAGGTCTTTGCTGGAAGAGGCTTTTGTTAAAGAAATGTTAATAATGTGTCCTACAGAGAGCATCACCCGGAGAGCTCCTGCAGGGACTGAGTGGCTGTCATGGTTTCATTGGCCAGACTGGACCTCTCCGTGGTTCATTTGTGTGCAAGTGTCAGGCAAAAAAATCCACATTTAGCAGGTCCTGTTTGTTAATACCAGGCTGCCCTGGGGGAACAAACATCCGTCGGTCAGAAATTCTATTTTCAGACACATTTGGGTGAATCCCTGACTCTCTGGAGTGCTTCACCTCCGAAGAACCCCACATTAAACTCAGCCTAGCAGAGTGCTGCTCCTTCCCTCTGAGAAGACTCCAACCACCTTGTTGACTGTAACGGGGCTGAAGCACAGTCCCATTTATTCCTGCCAAAAATATCTCAAACTGAGAGACGAGGCAAGGCTGCGAGGGGTGGGAGCGAGCAGCCTGAAGGAGAAAGGAAGGGAGGGAAGGATCCAGCTGCTGCCTTGGGCTGCCTGATGGGAAAGGAGCAGCCAGGACAAGGGGGAACAGGTACAAGGTGCAGCAAGGGGAAAATTATTCACCCTGAGAATGCTCCAACCCTGCACCCGGCACCCAAAGAGGCTGAGAAATGTCCAGTGAGATGTTCCAGACTCAGCGGGACCGGTCCTGAGCCAGCTGGGACAACTTTAAAGCCAGCCCAGCTTTGGAGCAGAGCCCTCCAGGTCCCCTCCAAGCCCAGCTCTTCTGCAATGCTAATCTTCCTCCCAAACCTCAGCAGTTTAAAATTCTGTTACAGACAGCACAACAAACACAACGGAAGGAAGTGGGGGGAGGCAGGGAGGGGACACAGAGCCCTGCCAAGGCCTGGGGCAGAGCATCCAAAGCAGACACCAAACGGGAATGTTTGCAATCCCTGCGGAGCCCCAGTGTGCCCTGGCACAGGCAGTGGCCAGAGCTTCCCCTGCTTCCAGCGGAGCTGCACAAACAGGACACGGTTATCTTGTAAAAACCTTTGTGTTTTTAAACCCACACCTCGGGTGCTACAGGGAGATCACCGGCCCGTGAAATGGGATCCAGGCAGATGTTTGCATGTCCTGCCCCCTGCCAGCAGCTCCTTCCCAAGCACAGAGAGCTCCCTGGAGCTCGGCTTCCCTCCGCACCTTCCCCTCTCGAATCCCCCCCAGCACAAGGGACAAACCCGCCTCAGGAAAAACCTGGATGCAGGGAGAAGACTCAGCCTCTCCTGGCTGGTTCTGGCCACTATCACCTGGTGCCAGGGGAGTCTCAGTGCCCGGGCAGCTGGTCTGCAGCTGAGCCTGCCCTCCCTGGCGTGGCCAGGAGGCTCCCAGCCCCGTCCCCATCTCACAGCCATCCCGGGTGCACAGAAATAACTCCAAGCCTCTTTGGTGGAGGACACTTCCACATGGGCAGCCTGGGCTGGTCCCATCCCACCTGCAGGTCACCGGATACAGGAAAATATCCCTGTCCTGGATGCCCAGGGGCAGTCCTGAATTCCCCTTTTTACTCTCAAGCTGCGGAGTGGTTTTTTCCGCCGATTAATTCAAATCCTTTCCTCCTGTTTTGACTGGGAACCCCTAAAAGCTCTGAGATGCCGCAATGACTCAGAGACAGAGTAAGAAGGTAAATAAAGTAGGTGAGAATAAATTTCCCTGGCTTCAGTCATCAGGAGGAATCATTTGCATCCTGAGAACACCCTGTAGCACACATCTCCTTCCACCATCACCTGGAAATTCACTCCCAGCTCCCAGGGACAATTGTCTCTGCTAACTTGGTAACGCTGCTCGAGCCTGGCTTTGGTGGCACAAAGCATCTCAAACTCTCTGCTCATCACTTCCAAATGAATCCTCCTGCCTTTTAGAAGGGCAGAAATCTCAACCTCAATTACCAGCTCACCGCTGGGAATCAGCGCCCAGGGGAGGAGGAGAGGCTGACAGTCGGGGCCCCAGACACGGCGAGCTGTGCCTCACAGGGCTGTGCCCGCTGCCACAGGGGGGTCAAAGTGTCCCACCAACTTCTCTGCCTCACAGCAGCAGCCTCTTACAGCAAAATCGCAGCAAATCACTGGAAATTCCAGTGAAACCCAGGGAATGGGGTCTTTATACAGCCCTGGGGCGCCTTCTCTCGAGGGTCCACCGAAACATCGCGGTGATGCGTCGTGTGGAATTGCCTCCCTCCAGATGCAATAGCGCCTTGCAGCTTCCCTGCTTTGTGCTGTGCCCCCACAGCAGGCATGGAGGATCAGCCCTGGGATGAAGGTTTGGCCCCCTGGACTTGGGCACGAATCCACCAAGCCCCTGGGTGCCAGGGAGGAGAAGCCCCTCTTGCATGTTTAATCACTGCTGATCAGTGGAATGAGTTTGTAGCGCTCTCCCAGCTGTATTTTTCTGGCCCCTGCGCATCTGGTTTGACCAGAACTTGGAAGAGCACAGAGAGGAAGAAGTCTTGCCCCAAAGGCTCTGCCTGCAGTGGTGCTCAGGATGTGCCCTCAGAGGCTCAGGTACCCCCAGGACAGGTCCAGGTTTTTGCAGCAATGAAAGCAAGGCACAAAAACCAGCACCGAGAGCAGACCCAGACTGCCAAAACGTTCTGAGACCACACCAGCTCTGGGGATTTTGTCCCACTGCACCCACACGATGCCCATTCTCAGCCTTCACGCGTGCCAGCCCTTGCCTGGCAGAGGCAGAGGCAGCGCCCCAGCAGCTCCCGGTGTTTGCTCACCAGAGCCCCGGCACCGGTGCCATCTGGAGCGCTGGCACGCCACGCCAGGGACACGCTCTCACAGCTCCCCAGCGCACCAGGACTCTGCCTCCCACACCTGGAGACTGAAGCATGTGCCCGGCACGGCTCGGCACCGGCAGCGGCCACGCCGGTGCTCCCCGGCACACACCTCCCTCCCCGGCTTCCCCGGCGGGCACCGCAGCTGCTGGTCCTGGCTCCCTGCCACCCTGCCCCCAGATATGCCAGGAGGCAGAAGCTGAGGCATCGATTCATTCCAGCCTGAAGCCGAACAAGTAAAATTCACCCTGAGCAGGGGTTCTCCCACCGTGCTCGTTTGCACCGAACGACATCCTGGAAGACATACAGTACACAGTCACAGGTGAGGCAGCATGGATGGGCTGGGAGGCTGGGCAGATGGCGGAGAAGAACGAAACAGAAAATGGGACCAACAGAACAAGAACTGAATTAGTGACATTTGCATCCTCATCGTAACCAGGGGACCTGGCTCCTTCTGAATCACTGAAATCCCAGAGCAGCGCAGAGCCTTCTCCTCCTCCTGAAAAACAGCTCCTTCCTCGCTGTACACTCAGCTGTGTGCTTGCAGGAAGGCTGCAGCATTNTTTTTTAATTGCAGATACAAATAAATTATTGCTCAGATGGGGGACCGAGCATCTCTCCTGCCATGCAAACATGGTGCTTGTGTACAGTGCGTGCTGTGGCGTTAGCAGTGTAAATAAGCTTGGGGTTTATACTGCACAGAGAAGGTGCAGTGCAAGTTAACAGTGGTGTGTGGCACCCCCACGGTCTCAGGCTGCCACTCAGACATGCTTTAGGCGTATTAAAAAAAAAAAATATCCAGAAGCACTCATAAAAAATCTAAGGAACTGGTTTCTTCTGCTCTAGCTCCCCATTTCATAACACAACTTTAGAGCTGGCGTGGCTCTTTAACACAGCATCCAGGATTTGATCCACCACCCCTCCAGCCCGTGGAGGCACTGATCCTTTCCCTCTCATTGAAAAGATAAAAGGTGCTGCCTCCCCCGCCCAGCCTCCCCACGCACCACTGCAGTCCTGCAATACCTTTGTCCGACATCGCTCCCCATGGATCCCATCCTCCGAGACGGCAACAAGGGGCTCACCCCGTGGACATCTTCTGTCGTGGCCGGCGGGACAGTTTTGACATGGGGATTGCTCTCTGACGGGGAATTCTTCAGCTTGGCTCTTGCCATCCTGCGAGCCTCGGCTGCCTCTGCGAGTTCCTCCTCTTTCCCCCCTGAACTCTCTCATACATAGCAATCCTCACCGCAATCAGTTTAGAGCTGTCGGCACGTACCATCTCCTTCCTTCTTCCCTCTCCCCAGTCACGGCTGCTCAGTGGAACAATCCTGCCCTGTACATTTATTTTGGTAGTGAGGGGAGTCAAGGCAAACTCTCCGGCCTTGCTGCTGCTGCTGCTGCAACAAATTTGGTGCAAAACCGACGAGAAAACATCCACGCTGCAGAAAATCTCTGAAAGGGCTTTGTTTGCTAAATAATGAAATTGCCTTGCCTGACTCTGTCAAAAGAAGAACTGCACTGCTTTTATCACCACAGGCAGGGCAGGGGCTGAAGAATTTTTTTTTCCCCATCACTGTTTTTCAGTAGCAGCGTGAGGAGGAGGAAGCTATTTTATCTTATTCCTCTGTGTACAGAGCAGCGTGCAGACTGCGTGCCAGGGAACAGACTCAGCAGGTTTGGCTCTCTCAGACACAAAGCAGCAGAGCTCGGTCCCCTCCTAAAGGCGCCCGCTGTGAACCGAGCAGAGAGGAACTCACTGCTGTTCCCTCAGAGCGGCCAGCGGGGCTCAGTTCCTGCTCACCTGGCCAGGCAGGTGCACCTGACCTGGCCCAGAGTGACCCCCAGCAAAAGCTGCTGCTCTTTCAGCACTCTCAGCATTGATTCCTCGAGATATCCAACAGAAAAGAGAATTCACCGTGGCCAGGGGAGAGCTGAGCTGGAGATAACACCTGAGCACACAGGTGGGGTTGGAAAGGGCCGCGTACCCTTCCCTATTTTGGGAATGCCACCAGTCCAGAGCCGCTCCTGCTTGTGTTCGGTGGCGGCTGGGAACAAAAAGCATCCTGAAGGTGCCTGGGTGGGGCACAGGGCCCAGCACCACGGACAGCAGTGCCACTGCAGCCCTGCGGCGTGCCAGCGTCTCCCAGCTCCTTCCATGCCACCCCCGGCGTGCCAACCCCGCCCCAGGTCCTGCCATGCCACCCCCAGGTCATGCCAACGCCACCCAGCTCCTGCCATACCACCCCCAGGTGGTGCCAACCCCGCCCCAGGTGGTGCCAATGCCACCCCCAAGTCGTGCCAGCGTCACCCAGCTCCTGCCATACCACCCCCAGGTGGTGCCAACCCCACCCAGCTCCTGCCATGCCACCCCCAGGTGGTGCCAACCCCGCCCCAGGTGGTGCCAGGACATCACCCCAGTGCTGCCCCACGGCCCAGCCCCACTGCAGGGCGGTGCTGCTCCTTTGCAGGCCGGAAATAAAGAATAAATTCACTGGCGGTCACCACGCCGTGACCTAAAGCGATGCGAATAGTTCAGGCTCCACCGCAGGATGGGTTTTTTTTGTATAAAAAGTCAGCGTTTTGACTGGCAGGGTCTTCCCTCACTGTGGCTGTGAGGAGGCTGGCTGGGAGAGCCGGGCAGGAGCTGCCCTGGAATGGGAATTCTGGGATCCTTTCGGGATGAAAAGCTGACAATTCCCTTTGGCACAGCTCTGTGCCCTAACCACACCTTCCACCCCCTGCCAGGCTGTCGGAACACCCAGAATCATCGCCCTGTGCCAAATTCTGGGAAGAAAAGGCCGGTCCTTTGCCCCCCCTCTCCTGCCAGGAGCTGTCAGGCACACTGAGCTCTGCTCTTCACCCAGAGATCAGTTCCCGACCCTCCCTTGCCCCATGGCACCAAGGCAGTCCCCGGCTGCTCTGGGAGGAGAAGCAAAGTCCCCATTTCCTGTTAACCAAATCCTGGTTTCCCTGCTCGCAGCATTATTTCCTAATGGGATTTCACCACCCGACATACTTCGTTTCAGCATCTGGAAATGCAAAATGGATAAAAACCCGCAGCCCTTTTCTTAATGTGCCAGCTTTCAGCGCGCATTTAATTCCTTGTTTTGCCTCGAAATGATTCATTAGCTCAATACGTTCATTTTCCACCCAAGTCATTCCTTTCTGCTTCATGGTTTGATTCAGACTCTTCAACTCACTGCTCCACATCTCTTTGCTTCAGGGTGTTGTCCTCAAACACCAAATATCATCTGTCAGCCCCTGGGCTGGAGTGTGCCCTGATAAATCCTCCTGGACCACAGAGCCACCGGGATGGGGCAACCAGGTGTCTCTTTCTGGGTGAATTCTACATCCTATTGTATTCCTAATAGCAGAATAATTAATTTTAGGCTTGAGATTAGATGTGCAAAGGGGCTTAGGCTTAAGTTATTCATCCCAGCGCTGATGCCCTCACAGCAGCAGGAACTGAAGAGGGATTAGGGAAAGACCTGGGGAATTTTAACAGCAAATATAAACTCTCCTGTCACACTTGTGCTGTGCAGAAGGGGACAGAGAGCATATCCAAGAGCCCCTTTGAGGAACTCAGATCCTGCCCACGGAGCCTCTCCATGGAGTCGCCTGTTCTGTCAAGCGCTTAAACACAAACCAGGACAGGAAAACCTGGGAGAGGGGGCTGATCTGCCACCGGGTCACCAGAAACCACAACCGGGGCTGCGGGTCTGAGCAACCATTCCCCCTCTGGGGGAGAAAAGAGGTTTCCTGATGCCGAGCAGAACATCCTCGAGCCCAGCTGAGCCCTCGGGGTGACTCAAAGCGCTCCGCCTTGCCCTGAGCTGCCAGAGCTGCTCCTTTGCTGTGCTGCTGTCAGAAAAATATTCCTCTCTCAGCAATTCAATGTGTTCCCCGCTTCACCTAAAGACCCAGAGCCCAGCAGCCTCTCCCCTCCCAGCCCCGACAGTCCCAGACTGCTGCCGTGTCAAAAAGAGCAGTGGGAGAGGAGGCGTGAAGCAGAAACTCAGAGCAAATGCAGCCCAGGTACACCCAGAGCACCCAGAACGGTGCCTCTGGCTGGGGACCAGCCTGTTCCTAGAAAGAGCCGTGGCTGTGTCACCTGAGCCAGCCCTGCAGGGACACATCCTCGGCGCCTCTGCCCCGGGGACGCAGCAGCAAGCTCCACATCCAGCACCTGGTTTGCACAGCACGTCCTCCCAGGGAGCCCGGGTGGGCAAAACCAACCAAACACAACCTCGGTAACATCAAAGCCCAAGGAAGAATTCCTCTGGTCCAGAAGCACTTTCCCGGGCCAGCTGAATGCCAACCGTCTGACTGCAAGCCAGGAAATCGATGTTTAATTTTAGTTTGAGAGCCCATTACAAAGTGCTGATTTCTCATTTCAGCAGCTACATTATGCAGAGACCACTGCTGTGCCGGGGGCTGGAGAGATGGCTGGGAATTGCTGAGCAGCAGTTGCAGGGGTAATAATATTTCAGGAAATAAGATTAAGAAAAAAGCAGATTTTTCATTGCTCTTAATTGAATCCACAGCAACTGCATTGTTAAATATTCTCCCTTTTATCCAGGCCGCCTCTAGTCCCGACTGCCAAAACTCTCTTTACTCACACATCCAACTTATTAATAATAAAGCATCACCCTGTCCATTAGAAGTATTTGATGATACAGGAAGGGGTTGAGTTTTTCCCATCTGCTGGCAAACAAACCTGCCCTGTGGAGACACAGCCCAGGGGTGTTCGTTTGCAAGACCTCCTTAAAGAAAGACAGGTTAATGTATTTAAACATCTTGAAAGTCATCAGCTCTGCAAAGATCATTCCAGGCCCACAAAAAGCGACCTGGGTGGGAAAACACACCTTGGAGGAAAAGCTTGTGCTCACGGGCAGTCGGAACTTCACAGGAGGCGTCATCAGAGCTGCTGCTCCGAGGAGGGGCTGTGTTCATACAAATAAAGTGTTAACTCCGGGGACCTCGAGCTGAAAAGCCATTAATGCTCATTATTATCCCTGCAGGAACCCCTGGACACACTTGGCAAGCAGGTCTAGGAAAATCACCTTTCCTTGCGTGGCCCCTCTGTGTTTCTGCGCCTTCGCAGAGCAACCCTGACCTCCCTTTATTTAATAACGCCGCAGAAAAACAAAATCCCATGTAATTTATTACTGCCACAAACACCTCCTGTCTTTGGAGACCCCAGCAAATGTCACAGCATGACATTATCGGCCCAATAAACTTCAGAGGGCCGCTAACACTCAGATAAATGCACGAAGCTGCCTGGCACAGCCTCTTGCTGAAGTGTTTTTCACAGAGTGCACATGCACCAGTTCTGCCCCGGAGCCGCCAGGGAATGCCCTACATTGTCACCAGGCACTCTGCAAAATTGCTTTTCAAAAGCTGCCAGTGTTCGGAGGTTGCCAAGGCTGAGGCAGAGCCCTGCAAAAACCACCCCCCATCCCACCGAGGATCCTGCAGCCAAGCCACAAAAAAAAAAAAACACCAGCTGAAATATCCCTCAGCAGCAGAACTGCCTGGAAATGTCCATGTTTCTGAGGAAATCTAAAGATTTGATATTATTTTTTTTCTCTCTGTTTACTAATCCTTCTCTATCCCAATGGGAAGTTAAAATCACAGAAAAAAAGGAGCCTCTGCTTCTTCACCAGAATGTTTTTTCCTCTGACGTTTGTCTCAGTGAAAATAGTAAATTTGCCAAAAAAAAGGGAAAAAAAAGAAGAAGAAAATAAAAAATGTTGGTGCTTCATCCTCTTTCTCTGTGTAGAACTTGGCCTTTCCACCCCTGTGCAGGGCCAGAGCTGCTCCCACACGCAGGGATGTGGTACATGGACGACCTCAGAGCCCCCTGGGACAGCCAGGATCCCCTCACCTGCCCCCCAGACAGCACCCCCTGCTCAAGGGTGCCCCAAGGAACTCTTCTCCGAACAAAACAGGTCCTTCTGCCAGGATTTTTGTCTGTCCATCAGCTTCTGGAATCACAGTTAGCGGGAGAGTTGAACCCAAAGAGCTCCAGCTCCTTTTACAGTCAAACACACAACACCAATACATTGATTAACGCAGATTGTAGATATTAGAACATACAGCGGATACCTGGGAACCCCGCTGGGCAGCAAGGATGTAGGTATTTATTGATAAAAGAGCTAAGAAAAGACTTTTATCTATTGATCCCGAGTCAATTAAAAAAAAAAAAAAACCAAAACCTTTCTCTCCATATTCTTTCCATTAGCCTGGAGAGGAAGGTCCTCGCTGGCCCACGGCCCCTGGCATGGGAGCAGGAGCTCAGCACTGCCGGGAGAGCCAGCAGGGCTCCGTCAAAGCTGAAATTTCAAACACACCCAGGATGGAATCCTTCCCCAGGGGCTGCAGAGGGCCGGGCTGGAGGATGACCCCTACCTGCCGCTCCCGGAGAGGCGCATCCAGGTGAACTGGGGCTATCCTGGGGCTGATCCCGGTGGGAGAGCCGCGCATCCCGCGGGGCTGGAGCAGCTCGGGGCCAGGAGCGGCTGCACTTTGCAATTCAAAGCACCTGCAAACGTGTCCTGCCTCGAAGCTCCTGTGCCCTCCGTCCCCGGGGGTCCTGCCTTCCCCACCCCCTGCGAGCAGAGGCCCTCAGAAGCTGAGTGCCCGAGATCACGGGAGGATTTTGCAGGATTTCGGCTTCCTTTGAGGTGAATCCACGCGGTTATGGGCTGTGAGCAGCAGGGCAGCGCACAGAAAGCACCGCAGGGGCTCTCCCACCTGCGCTCGCACATCACTGCCCATTACTGTCACACCAAGAGGCCCCAGCCAAAACGAGCCTCCAGCTCGCCGGGCTCAGCACAAGAACCTCTCCTCTTCCCTGCCAGCTGGAGAGGGCCAGGATGCACCAGGGGGGTGTAGAGCAGCACAGGCAAGAGGGGGGAAAAGCCCAAAACTCAGTGACTTCACAGGAAGAGGTTACGGCCTTTTTGAGTCCTCCCACAAAGAAATTAATCAGTGGCTTAAGTAATTNGGAGTGCACCAAGAATCAGAGGGCAGCTGGGAGAATATTCCCAAGCAATGGGGCTTTGAGCAGCTGGAGAGGGGAAGGGCAGAGGGAATAGCACACGGCAGGGCTGGGGCGGCAGCAGCGCTCAGAAACATCCCCTCAGCAGGACCCCGGGCACCAGGAAACCCGCACTGGGCCCTGCCCTGCCTCGCCTTTCCCGCCCCACTCTGCCTTGGCAGGGTTAATGCCCTTGCTCCACAGGCTCTGACGAGATCCCTGAGAAGCCATCAGATGGATCTACAGCACTTCGAGCTCTCCTTTGTCTCTAGGACTCCTTTCTGGCATTTGTCTTTAAAAAGCAACACCATTCATATGAAAAGTTGATTAATTCCACTTGTTATAATTAGGCTCACAAATAAAAGCAGCTATTCCCCCCTGCGAGCACGGGGGATAATGGTCCTTACCCTTCTCACGAAAGCGCTTTGGTTCCAGGGGTGAGAAGCTCTGTACCCGGCACTAAGTGTTATTATTAAGCTGTCATTAAAAGCATTTCAGGAAAAGTTCACAAACTGCAGGGGTTTCTGTCATCACAGCATCGGGCCGGGACAGCAGTTGGGCAGAGTGTGAGTGCCAAAATCACAACGGTACCAAATTCCTTCTCTCCGTTCCGGAGCCTCAGCCGCAGCCACCTTTGGAGGGGCCTCACCCCCAGGGATCCCTGTGGGATCAGCTCCCACCGCCGTGGGCCTGGGGGGCTGCTCCATCCCCGCTGCACTTCTGGGGTGTCCTTGGCATCCTGGCAAACCAAAGAAACCCGCCAGGAGAGAGCCTGGAGCGGGGGAACACCGACGTTCACTGGCACCGTCGCACATCTGCAGAAACCTTCGGCCGAGCGCGGCAGGCACCGGGAGGGTTTGCATGACACAGGCAGAAATTCGCTGCCTGTGTTTTATTCCCTCCCTTTCCCTATTTAGCCTTGGCAGCTGAAGCAGGCAGCACAAACCCAGCGGCACCAGGCAGCAGCTCCTGCATCGCCTCGGCAGAGTTGGGGAATCTGCTCCAACAAACTGCAGCAATGGAGCTTCGGGGAAGGAGGAACACTTTGGAAAGCACAGAGGAGAGCATATTTAGCAGCTGCAAGAGAGCTGGAAACAGAAGGAAGCCTTTGAAGAGCTGGGCTGATGGAGAGAGATGGAAAAATTATGTAAAGTAAGGAAACACATCCAGAGCTTGCAGGCAGGCTGTGAGCCCGGAGGGGGACGGGCTGATACCAGAAGAGCCTTTGATTTCTCTCCTCTTTCCAGGGCTCTCTGCATTAACATCCCAACTGTTCACAACTTCCGAACGTTAGGGTTTAGGAGAGAGTGCCCAGGACTGCAGAAACTGCCCAGTAATAGGAGCAGTGCCCTGAAATCTCCCTCCCACCCAGAGCCGGGAGGCTGCTCCCACTGCCGGGGGCTCGGCTGGTGCCCATCCGCCGTGCCCAGCCCTCTGCAGATGGATGGAGGGGATTCCCAAACAAAACCCCTCCTTTTGGCTGGCGGGGGGCAGGGAGGGCAGGTCCCCTTCCCCAGGTGACTCCCCAGGCCCCCGGGAAGTCGGAGCAGCCCTTACGTAACTGCCTCCCGCTGCATCCCAGAACTGTCATCGCAGCCTTTGCAAAGCCATTTTTACCTCTCTAAGTGTGGCTCATCAGCCACGAAGATGAAAACTGCAATCCCGGTGTGGTAACCCGGGGCTGCTTAGCAGGGAGAAGGAGAAATAGAGCGCGCCCGAGCAGCTGCTGAACAAATCTCCCCGCAAAGCCACGGTGCTGCCCACACGGCTCCCACCCCTGGGGGCATTTGACAGGCTCACAAAGCACAGCAATGAGACCCCGGAGCTTTCCTGTGACCCCCAATCTCTCCCTGCTCCTTTACAAAGCCGGTGGCAGGCTAAAATGGCCGGGGGAAAAAGAAAAGGTAAGCGTGTACCCGCCGCAGCTGCTTAGGCCAGCGAGGAAATCAAAAACCCTCGGGTAAAAGCTAAACACAAGGCAAGCATGAGAAGTCTGCAGGCAGAGCGCGGTGATGAGGCACGGCCGAGCCGCTTTTCCAGGTGAGTACGTAACGGGGTCACTCTCTGCTTCCCAAGATTTAATGGGAGCGGCGCCGGGTCCTCCCGCAGGCAGGGCCGGCAGCCGGGGCTGGGCAGCGCTCCCCGAGCGTGAGTGAGCCCCTGTTCGCAGCGCGGGCACAGCGGGCACAGCGGGCAGCGCGGGCGGCCGTGGGCACAGCAGGTGCCAGGGCAGCGCCCAAACCCGGCCCGGAGGTGCCAGGGCAGCGCCCCAACCCTGGCCCGGAGGTGCCAGGCTAGCATCCAAACCCAGGCAGGAGGTGCCAGGGCAGCACCCAAACCCAGGCAGGAGCTGAGGAGGTGCCAGGGCAGCGCCCGAACTCGGCCCGGAGGTGCCAGGGCAGCACCCAAACCCAGGCAGGGGGTGCCAGGGTAGCATCCAAACCCAGGCAGGAGTTGAGGAGGTGCCAGGGCAGCGCCCCAACCCTGGCCCGGAGGTGCCAGGCTAGCATCCAAACCCAGGCAGGAGGTGCCAGGGCAGCACCCAAACCCAGGCAGGAGCTGAGGAGGTGCCAGGGCAGCGCCCGAACTCGGCCCGGAGGTGCCAGGGCATCACTCAAACCCGGCCCGGAGGTGCCAGGGCAGCACCCAAACCCGGCCCGGAGGATCTGGGGGGCTCCGCGCTCCCCCAGGCCCAAAGCACCGCCCTCCCCTGCCAGCAGCTGCTGCATCCCAGCAGGAATGATCTCCGCACCATAAACGCTCTTGGCTTTAGGCGTTTGAGCTGCGCTTTCCCCCCGGGAAGCTGCGGACACCTTGGTACTGCCCCTGGGCACCGCCGGCCGTGCCCGCAGGAGGAAGGGGCAGCAGAGGCTCCGCGCCCGAGCTGGCGGACAGGAGGGGCACTAAACCCCCCCTGGTGTGGCAGAATTACCGCGGCAGCTCCTCAGCGTCCCTCCAGCCTCCCCCAGGGCCTTCGAGGCCGGGGGTTCCCTCTTGGTGCCCCCCTCCTCCTGCGGGCTGAGCGGGCACCCGCAGAGAGGCCAGGGATGCTCCGGGCACCCTCGGGGCAGGACAGGCAGCGCCCGCAGCCCCTGGGGCAGCTCTCCATCCCTGCCAGCTCCCGGGGACACGCTGCTCTCCCGGGATTCACCCAGCTCCTCCCCGGGGAAGGGCTGGAGAGGCGCCCCGTGCTCCCCACGCTGCTCTCCCGGGATTCACCCAGCTCCTCCCCGGGGAAGGGCTGGAGAGGCGCCCCGTGCTCCCCACGCTGCTCTCCCGGGATTCACCCCCGCTCCTCCCCGGGGAAGAGGCGCCCCGTGCTCCCCACGCTGCTCTCCCCAGCCCTGCTGGGATTTGGGTCCGTGCCCGGCAGCAAAGCGCCGGGAGGAGCCGGCGATGCTCGGCCTGGGGACGGCACCGCGGCATTCCCGGGGGGCACCGGCAGCTCCCTCGCTGCTGCAGACACCTCCGAGCCAGCCAGCCCGGCTGAGCTCACCAGGAGGCAATTTCACAGCGACTTTCAAAATGCCACGGTGGTTCCCACTCGGCGGTTTTAAAGGACTCCGAGCTCTTCTTTTTTTTTTTTTTTTTTTTTTTTTATNTTGAAATTGTGATGTGATGCAGAGCAGTGTCGGCTTATTAAAGGGTGCTAAGGGTTTATGCTGAAAAAATGTGGAGAGTTTTAGCGTCTAAAAACTTCCATAAAACTTCCAAAAAAAAAAAAAAATCCAAGAAAAATGATTGACATTCAAAGAAGAAATTTTGGCTTTGGGGCTCTCCATCAGCACTGCCAATTATGTCTCATGGTAATAACATTTTCTTCTCTCCCCAGGGTCGCTGGATGATGCAGGTACCATTTCCCATGCAATTTTTCATTTCTCTCAGCATTCTTTTTGTAATACATTATGTAAGACAGAGAAAATGGCAAGTCCCCATAAAGAGGAATTCACAGTGTGCTGCAGAAAGGAGGCATGAACTCCACGGAGTCTGTGACAGCCTCATCAGGCTGTGTGGGAAGGACTAGAACAGGGGGTTGTACCAGACCATTGATCTCCAAGAACGTTCCTTATTTTAACTTCAACGAGGAGAAAAAAATCTGCTCATCCATCAATATCCTGCCGTAGCTGCGGGTTCTGCTGTGAGCCAGAGTCACCTGCAGCCAGGTGATTGCAATGCTCAAGTCACACAGGCGCTGAGGTGGATGTGACAAAAACGATCTCTCCTTCCACATCCGGCCAAACGCAGGGGTCAGCCCCGAGGCATCAAAAGGAAAAGGCAAGGATTTGTGGAGCTGTGCCCCTGAGGGAAGAGGCTCCAGGAGGTTTTGCACAAAAACCCCCCAGAGGTGCCTCATGTCAGAGCTCCCTGCCCAGCCAGGGCAGGAGCCAAAGGTGAACTAAAGCCACAAAAGGATTTTAAATTATTATCCACCATTGCCCTTATCTGCTCATCAGCTTCTGGTTCAACTGCCATGACCAAATCGTCTGTTGGAAAGGGAATATCCACTCCAGGAGTTGGTGTGACAGCAAATGCTGTTCCACAGAACTTGGCTGCCTTGAATATTTACAGTAAAAAGCACAGGAAAAAAAAAAAAAAAAAGAGAAAAAGAGCCCTGGCCTGTTCTCATCTCTCATATAAAGACGTGAAGAAACGAAAAAGAGAAGGCTGCAGTTTTTTACACGGTGTCTCCTTAAAGACTGAACTGCAAATATCATCCTCTCCATTTATATCCATCCTGGCCAGGCAAAGGCTTTCAGGACGAAGGACGGTTTAATAAACAGACATTTATAACAAGTGCCAGACCTTGCAGCTTCATCATCTGGAAAAGAGTCGATTAAACCAAGTGAGAAACTCCCTGATCTCTAAAGGTGTCTAACGGAATTAAAATTGAATTATATCATGATTAATATCTTCACCAGCATGTTCAGCTGTACTCCTTTCTCTCCCTAAAATCTACCTGTGGGAAACAGAGAAAAAAAAAGCTTAGGGGGGGTGAAAAGGCCTTAAAAGTTTGGGTAATTGTTCCAGCTCTCCAAAGTTCCTCAGGAAAAGCAGCTGCGAGGCCCCAGAGTGGATTTTGGTGCTCTCCTGTGCTGACTAACCGGTGCTGGAACAGCAGCACTGGTGTGTCTCCTGTGCATCATCCTCCTTGGAAAGGGAACGGGGGATTCCACCAGCGCACCCAGACACAGCGCTGGAGAAGGGCACGGGACCCATCCGGCCTCCCATCTCAGCCTCTCACAGTTCCCTGCTGCAGAGAGGAACATCCCTTCTTCGCCTCCTCCCTCCTGCTGAAACCCCGACCCTCACTCCCCTCGCTCACTCCCTGGGGTCTGAGATCCAAACTTCGCTCTTTGTCAGAATTTTTTTGTTGGTTTGGTTTTGTTTTGTTTTGTTTTGTTTTGTTTTGTTTTTTTAAATGCAGCCCTCGTGCATGCGCGGTGAGGCCGGCACATGCCTGCAAGCAGAAACATCTGTGCTGCAGAACCCTGGAAGGCTGAACATTTCTGAGGCACAGAGCACAGCAGCCGGCACTAAAACCATTTACAAGTTCTTAGCGCGAAAGAAATATTTCCCATTAGAGGCCGTGACAGGAGCTGCCTAGAAATTGTTTTTCCCCTCAATTTTCGCACAATAGCTGCTGGCAATAAATCTCCCCATCAGCACTGGGCAGTTCTAAGTGCAGTTACTGTGTGGGAAGAATCCAAACAAAGTGACAATACCGAGCTTTTAAAAGCATTTTGGAGGAAGATGAAAAGGGAAAAAATTGTTAAACTACAGCTCTGGAAGAGGCTGAGGAGCTGCGATGGCTTTTGTGTCACCATCTCACACTCTCAGTGACCCCACAGAGCAGGAGCTCCTCAGCAGAGCCTCCAGCCCGTGGCAGTCCCTGAACAACAGCTCTGAGATGACAGCTTGAGACATCTCCACGCTGGAAAGGGACTGTAGAATCTTTTTCCACGCAGAAAAACCTCATGGTGCTGATTTACTGGCCTGGAACTGATGGGTCTTGAGACGTTTCAGAGAAGCAGGGATGAAAGGCTGGGTGGAGAACATGAACTTCCCCGTCCGTGTGTGCTGGCTCATGAGTGAGCACATTCCTGCACACGTGTGTGCGAGCACCTCAGGACAGGAATGTCCCCGTGCCAAGGAGCTGGAGCGGCTCCAGATGAGCAGAAAGACCAATCCCAACTCATCTGAAGTGGCAACTGAGGTGCCAGAGAAGGCCTCGGCTCTCAGCAGCGTGGGTGTGATTGCATCAATGAAGCAAATCCATCTCCAAAATCCAGCGTCAAGAACAGTAACCGAACAGCTTCATCCGATAAATGCCTTCCCAGGGCCCAGCTGCAACTTCTTGCTGAGAAATACGGGCACCACCTAATCCCCACTTCTGTCCTTGAGCAAACACCGTGACCGCGCATTAGAAACACCAAACTAAATTAGCACACGAGCGTCCATGCCAATTATTCCAATTAAACTCTCTTCTAAGAGCCAATTACCACCCATTTTATTAAATGAGAAAATTTTCCAACAATACTCCCATATGGAGCTCTCAGCCCAGATGCAATTATGCACTTCCACACATTAACACTGGACACTGGGCAAACGAGTTTCTCTCAGTCTCTGCAATGCCACCACAGGCAGAGCTTGTCTGAAATGAGCTTTAGGCAGTGATTTAGCTTTGAAAAGCTCTGTTTGGTGCCCATCTGCAGGACCCTTTTCTGTTTAAACTGCCTTGTGCTCACCTACAAGCCAACACTGCATCAGTGCAAAGGCCACCCTCAAATTAAATTGCTCTGGGGGGTGAGGGAGGCATTCAGGACTAAGGCAGCGTGGCTCAGCCAGATGCTGGTCCTGTGGGTAAGAGTGACGTGAGCTGGAGCAGGATTCCCGCTGCTCCGAGGAGCTCCCGCTCCCTGAGGCTCCGTGGTGGAAAAACGCCCACTTTTGGCAAAGCCCTGCCTCGCTCGTAAACATTTCCCTGGGGGATTTTTTTTTTTTTTTTTGCCGCTTTCTGACAGGATAACACATTTCTCAGCAATGTCACTCCTGCCCACAGGATGGCAAGGTCTCAAGCTGACATTTGCTAAACATCTTCACCACCTGCTCCCCCAGAAATATTCCTCTCTCCTAGACAGAGGAGACCTTTTCCCTGACAGCTCCTGCCGCCAGGGAGGTGGCGCATACCTGCGACGGAGCCTCCGTGAGCTTCGTGCTCCAGCTGCTCCCTGACAGCCCAGCACAGAGCTGGAGCCACAGGGGCCCTGACCCGCAGCTGTGGGCTCGACATTTCTGAGCCTGGATTTCAGCTTGTAACCACTGCTAGCTCCTTTCCCAAGGGAAAGCTGCCAACAGTTTCTCTTTCCAAAACATCTCTCTCCGTTTCTCAGCACAGGCTCAGCAAACAGTGTTCCCTTTGCCAGAACAACTGTCCCAGGGGTTGTTTCCTATTCCCGAACCAATGGAGAGCAGTGTCAGTGCCATGGAGCAATAACAGACCTTTTTACACAGCGTGTTCTAAAAGAAACTGTTGGGATTGGAAATAAAGCTTCTTTCCCTTCTGACAGCTACAAGGAGTCCATCCATTTCGTGTCCTGCCGTGACACAGGGCCGAGGCTCACAGAGGGCTGGGGAGCAGCATTTGGGGAATTTGGAACGTCCAGCTCCCACCCGAGCCCGCTCGCAGTGACCTGGAGCCAGAAACGCCGCAGCGAAGCGCAAGGAGAGCGATGGATGACTCTGATTGTCACCCGCAGCACACGGGGAATGAGGCAGGCAGAGCAGCCCCCCGGCTCTGCCCACGGCCCCCAGAGCGAGAGCTCCCTGCTAAATCTGCAGAGCCACGCTCGGCTGCTCGGGAGGCTGCGTGGGCTGCAGGAAACGCGGCGGAGCTTAATGCAAACACAGCCGCACTCCCCCACGGCTCCTCCCGAGCCCCGGAGCTCCGCGATGGGGGAAGCACCAGCCCGGCGGTCCGGGGATGGGAATGAGCCGGGGGATTCCCGAGGGAGCCGCCGGAGCGCTGAACGAGAGGGGATCGCCGCTCAAAGAAATCCACACCCAAAGCCCTGCAGAGCCCAGAGGTCAGTCACAGAGCGTGTGCCAGGGGCCGGCCGACCTTAAAGTGAGGCTCTGTTAGGAACCCTGCTGTTGAAACAGAGAGCGCACAACGCCCGTGTCCGTCCCCTGCGGGGCAGGAGGGGGACAAAGCCCGTCCCGGAGAGAGGAACTCATCACAGGCCTCTGCAAACTTTCGCCAGGTTTGGGGGAACCCGGGGCTCCCCTCCGATGGGAAGAGGAGCAGCAGAGCACACGAGGAAGGGAGGGCTCAGCCTGCAGATCCATGTTTAATTCCAGGGTTTTGGGACGTGCAGAGAGGAGGACGGCAGCACCTTCCTCAGGAGCCTGGCCGGGTGCGGGATCCCAGTTTGTGGCCTCGGCAGAGTGCCCAGACAGGAGACGTGCACAGACCCACTCCTGGCTCCCCTGCACCCCACAGGCAGCGTATCCAGCGTCTCAGAGACAAACACTGCACAGCAGGCAGCTTCATGGAGAGCTACAACCGAAAGCTGAAAGACAGGCGACAACAGAGGGTCCTGGAGAGCATAAGAAAATGCCAGTCTGCCTGGATTTGTGGAGGAGTCGGACAGCAGTGATGTGTGCGCTGGCCTCCAGAGGGCCCATCTCACTGAGCTGCAAAAAATCATCCCTGACAAAGGAGCTGGTGACAGCAGCAACGTGAAATCCTCCTCAGCAAAGCAATGGCAGTGGGGCAGAGAGGGAGGGACTGCGCCCGGCAGCCGCAGTGGGCCAGGGCAGGGCTGTCACACAGGGGAGGGAGCAGTTTGTGTCCGTGTGTCCGAGCTGGACAGCCCCAGGGACAGCAGGAGGTGTACGCCGAGCACAGGGAGCGCCTGCGCTCTCCTCCATCGCCTCATGCCACACCCAGCACCCCGTCCTGGGACACAAAGCCCTCTCGGGGTGGCAGAAAGCTCCTGGAGGAAGAGTCCTTGCCCCGCTCCTCGCCCCAGTGCCAGGGAGCTCCAACTCCAGCCCGCCAGAGCGTGCCACGCACACGAGGGCACGGTGGCACAGCGACACAGTGGCACAGCGCCACGGGGCAGCCGTGCCCAGACCCACTCCTGGCTCCCCTGCACCCCACAGACAGCGCATCCAGCAGCTCAGAGACAAACACCGCGCAGCAGGCGGCTTTATGGAAAGCTACGACTAAAATCTGCCAGCTCCTCACCAAGCCAGCTCCTCACCAAGCCAGCTCTTCACCAAGCCAGCACCTCACCAAGCCAGCTCTTCANTGCCAGCTCCTCACCAAGCCAGCTCCTCACCAAGCCAGCTCTTCACCAAGCCAGCACCTCACCAAGCCAGCTCTTCACCAAGCCGGCACCTCACCAAGCCAGCTCCGCACCAAGCCAGCTCCTCACCAAGCCAGCACCTCACCACAGCCCAGCTCCACCGAGCAAAACCAGGACATTTCTGCCCCAACACGGGCAGGCACAAACCCAACACTCACTTATTTCTTAGCTCACATCGGGCGAGGTTTTCGTTCACCAGAGCAGCGGCGCCACGGAGGGAAGGGAGGTGTGACTGAAGCTCTCAGCTTCCCTGAGGGACACCCGGCTGCGTCCCCCCCTCAGCACCCTTCAGCCAGCCGCCTCCCCCAGTTAATTCATGGCTGTTTCACTCTACATCACCCCTCTGACCTCAGGAGCCACCCACCCCCGGCGGCGTGTGCTGTTCTCCTTCCCCACAACCCCTCTTTCCTCCCTTCCTTCTTCCCTTCCTTCCTCCCTTCTTCCCTTCCTTCCTTCCTTCCTTCCGCTGCGCCCACGGCCTGGCCCAGCTCTGAACCCCGGCAGGCTGCGGCCGTGGCTACTTGTACATCATGTCACACATCTCTGCACACCCACACAACTGCTGCAGGCAGGCAGGCAGGGAAAACAAGCAGGGACGGGCAGAGCACCGGCAGGATGCACCCTCTCCACGGGGGATGGAGGGATCCTGTTCCGTGGGGGAAAACATCACGGGGGAAACATCAGTGAGAGGCACCCGGACATGCAGAGAATACATCTGGCTGCACCGCACCCCTAATCTGAGGGCTGGCACCCAGCACGATGGGACTGACCACAAAGGGACGGCCTTGCAGATGTCCCGACCCCAAGGCGTCGTGCCCATCCTTTAACTTTGATCCCCACCTTCCTTCCTCTCACACAGCACCACTTCCACGTCCTGCTTGACTGTCAGCAAACAGCTCCAGGCTGTCTCCTGAAGGCAGATGAGCAGATGGTCTGTCTGGAGGAAGACAGAAGCAAGACCAAGCAATTGTGGCCACGGTGCAAGTCCAAATAGGCAAAGCCAACTCAAAGCTCCTGGAGTTCTTCCAGAAAGCCATGGAAGGCCCTGGCAGAGAATGTCTGCCCCTGCAACACATGGCTGGTGTAGGTTTAGAACAGAAAATAACTCTTAAAAGTGCTTGCAAGCATTGCTTCACCCACCACTCCAGGCCTCCTGCTTTCAGGGACGAGTTTCCTGAGTTTGAGAAGTTTGGAAAACACCAAACGTTGGAAAACATTCCTTTAATCTGCTGGTGGTGCGCCAACATCCGTGGCATTTCTGTCTCACCAAGGCCTTGTATTTCAACTCTATCACCACAAACTCCTTCATTATCAATTATTTATTACCTAGAATAATTAAAGGGGAAAAGCTGAACCAGCCAGGGGATTTGCAACCCTGAAAACCTCCTTCCAGCCCTCTGGCTGTGCAGGGGAGATCTTAAGACATCGCCAGTGAGGTTGTGGGGACAGAACAGAGAGCAGAGGCTGCCACCTCCCCACAGACTGTCACCACAGGGACCCGCCTGCTCCAGCAGCCTGGACTTTGATCATCTCCCTGCAGGAAAACAGCCAGCCATAAATTTGCTAAAATGACAACAAAAAGCTTCACAAAGAGAGGAAATGAGGTCACGGAGCTGATGAAATTCCTTGCTATTAATTTATACCAAGTGTGATGTGGCAACGGAATCTAAACTCTGAACTCTCCGAAAGATTTTTTTTTTTTTAATTGAAGTAATGGACTGATAATAGGAGAAATCTCCAGATTTGGGGAGTGGGAGGCTGCTCTGCCAACCCTTGGTGGGCAGGCTGAGAGCAGCTGGCAGGAGCCTTGCGCAGAGCCTGTGTGACCCACTCTGCGCTGGCAGCCAGGAGCAAGATGAGGTATTTTATTTGCAAACGAGCACCTTTATCTCTGCCGTGGATCCAGACAAGCGCCAGTGGAGCAGAGGCAGATGCAGCGTGGCAGGGAAATCTGCGCTCGCTGCGGGGCTTCACCGGCAACGTGTTCACGCCTCTCTGGATGAGCAGTGCTAAAATAGCAGGCAGTAAAGGACTGGTCCTGTCTGCTGGTGGGACTTCTCAGATCCAGAGATGTTTGGATTCGAATTCCAGCCTTTTATTGCTGCCTAAGCCCCTCTGCTGCACAGGCTGCAATAAAACAGTGAGATGCCTCACAGGAGTGTGTACAGGAGCACAGACTGTACATAACTCACCGACCAGGTCATTCAGGCTCTGCTGGGGATCTCTTTTCCTGTGGCCACACAGGGCTCTGAGGGAGAGCGGCTCACACCTGAGCAGGGCTGGCACCAGGAGAGGGCTGGGTACCGAGGGAGAGGATCCTCTGTGTCCCCAGGGCTGCGAGCAGGGCATGCCCAGCGCTCCCTGCACACAGTCAGGCACCGAACAGGCTGTGCAGAGCAAAAGCAATGAGCACCACCTTCAGAACAGCAATAAATTATTTCCCTTGGGAGCCGAGATGCAGCAGCGATGAGAGAAAGTGGTGGGGAAACACAGCAGTAAAATTTGATGCATTCTCTGCAATTACAGCCACGGCTGCCAAGTTGTTTCCCATGCTGTCACTACAGCAGTGGTGACAGCTCTGGTCTCAGCCCGACCTTCCAGCCTCACCTAAAGCAGCACCGCACTCCTGGGGATTCCTGCAGGCGCAGGGCTTTGCTCTGCTGACAAACATCAGCAGGTCTGTGCACGCCAGCTCACGCTTCTGACACAACCCTGTGCTAAAGAGGCCCTGGGAGACCTCTGCCCAAGGCTCGGCATCCAGCTGGGCTTCTCCCCTGGGTTTCATGTGGGAGTTGCTCCCTGCCCTTCCCCAGCAGGTTGGAGTGGCACCAAGGAGCCCCTGGCAGAGAGGGGCCACAACAGGAGCGCCCAGCAGTGCCCCACCAGGCCTCAGTGCCACGCCAAGAGCACCTGGAAGGAGCTTTGCCCCAGCTCACCGGGGCAGGAACCAAGACTCCGGCATTTCTCGTGCCCCCCTGCGCTCTGTTTGCCAGGGGATTTTTCAGTTGGGACTTTCAGTCTGTCCTGTACAACTGGTTGAGGGGAGTAGAACAATTCATTTTGCCCCTGTGTTTGCTTTTCCATGAGTAAGGTCAACTCCAGCCCCCTGGGAACATGCCCACCCCAGACCCCTTGCTCGTGCTCTCCCCTTCACTCAGACAGGTTTCAGCACCTTAAAATGCTGTTTTCTCTTTCAAACCCATTCCCCCAATAAGCAGAAAAGAAACCAAAGGGAAAGTAAATAAGTGGGAAAAGAAAACCACCCCAGGGAGGGATGGGAATTTGAGCCCACAGCGTTAAATTGCACTAAATAACTGAAAAATCAATGTTATTCTTCCTTTTCCTCAGGGCACAGCTGTACGTGGCAGCACTCCAGGGACACCTCTGCTCATTCCACCAGCCTGCTACGTGCGCTTACTTTTATTGCAAGCAAGGGCCCACTCCTGACAGTGAAAGCAATATCCGTGGAAAAAAAGCAATGGCCATTTTTTAAAAATAAAATAATAGTTATAATTACAGGAGAACCATGCTTCTTCTTTGCTCTATTACTTTCATAACTTTCCTAATACTCCTGCTAATGTCCAGGGGTACCTGCCTTAAGATGAAGACACAAGAGTACACCAATAGCTATGAGGAAACATCAATTAAAAAAGCTCCAAGCAGCACTGCAATTAAGACACAGCATTGGGAATCATCCCTGCAGCCTTTCAGAGCAACTGGAAAAACAAACCTCAATTAAGAATGCTGTCATTAAAAAAGAAAAAATCTGCAAACACAAGAAAAACCAAATCAATTTTAGAAAGTTGCCTCGGGTTTCCGATGCTCTTCACCCCGGTGTATCCCATCTGGAGCTGGCCTGAGGGATCCAGTGCCCACGTATGTTGGTTTTGCCTCTGTTAAGGGTGAGGAGCTGCTGGAGAGGAGGTGCCCACCCCACGCAGGGCTGTGCAGTGTGGGTTTTGTGGTTACTCCTCTGTGTCGGGGCAGATGGGGCTGGCAGCAGATTTAGGAACACCTGCAGGCTGCCCTAGGAGATTTCCCGACCCTGCTCCAAGCTCTGCTGCTCTGGACCCACCACAGCACGTTCCACGAGAGCCATGGGGGTGGCTGGAGGCCTGGGACGCTGGTTCCCATTTGCTGCAGGAGCAGGAATGAGCCTCTCTGGAGGAGCACGGTGAGCCCAGCCCGCTGCTCCTGGCCAGCAGCTTCTCAGATGGATCTGGGGACTGAATTCAGTCCTGTCCACAGCCTTGGCTGGCACAGCAGAGCTGTTGGCATCTTCTCGGGAAAGGGCTACACCTGCACGTGCCACATGGCTGCCTGGCCATGCTCCCTGCCTCGGGAGCAGGAGCACGCAGGGATGGATCCAGTGGGAGCACACAGGGATGGCTCCAGCAGGAGCACACAGGGATGGATCCAGCAGGAGCACACAGGGATGGATCCAGGGGGAGCACACAGGGATGGATCCAGCGGGAGCACATAGGGATGGATCCAGGGGGAGCACGCAGGGATGGATCCAGCAGGAGCACACAGGGATGGATCCAGCAGGAGCACACAGGGATGGATCCAGTGGGAGCACATAGGGATGGATCCAGCAGGAGCACACAGGGATGGATCCAGCGGGAGCATAAAGGGATGGCCCCAGCAGGAGCACACAGGGATGGATCCAGGGGGAGCACACAGGGATGGATCCAGCAGGAGCAGGGATGGATCCAGCAGGAGCAGGGATGGATCCAGCAGGAGCACACAGGGATGGATCCAGC
>WBMY01017863.1:921112-934801 GCA_013397315.1 Donacobius atricapilla | reverse complement strand
CCGGCCCCGCGCCACCCGCGTCCCCCCCGCCCGCGATTACATTGCGGGGCAGGCGGCCGTGCCCCCCCGGCAGAGCGCTCCCCCCGGGGGCATGGGTGGCTCGGGGGGCTCAGGAGAGGGGCCGGCGGGCTGGGCAGGGGGCCCCGGAGCGCCCCGCAGAGCGGCGCCGGGCACAGGACATTTGCTGCTCAGCAGGCGAGCGACGGAGAGCAAGAGGAGCCAATGGAAAAGCCCGATCGCCGGGAGGAAATAAAACTGCTCGCAAGATAACCGAGAGCTGACAGCCGAGCCCAGACCCACCCCCAGCCTCCCCCCGCAGTGAAAAGTGGGGACGGGAGGCAGGCAGGGCGATGGTTCCACAACCGCGCTGGAAGCAGAAGCGCAACCTCCTGCCTGGACTGCTGGCACTTAAATCATCCGAACAAGCCCAGGATTAAATGAGAAACCGCGGAGGCTGATGACTCAGTGGCCTGTCCGGCTGCCAGGTGCCGTGGCCAGGAGGATCCATCGCCCATCCCTTGGCACGCTCCGAGCAGGGCACGGGGATGGCACCGCCGGGAGAGACGCAAGGTGGTGATGGCTCAAGGATGGCTGCGTGCGGCCACCACACACGGAGAGAGGGGACCGAACCCCAGCAGCTCCCAGAAGGGGATTTCAGAGGGTTGAGGGCTTTCTTTGGTCTCTTTTGTCAAAGCGCATTTATCAGCCAGAACGTGGGCAGGCCCCTGCTGCCCACGCCGGCTCGAGCTGCCGAGCGCGGCTGATTTGGGTTGAACTGAAACTTCTCAAAGCAGCAGAGACCCCAGAGGCAGCACCCCGGGTCCTGATCCTTCCTGGCTCGGCTTCATCAGTGGAATTCATCCGTGCCATGGCAGGAGCACCGATTTCACGCTCTCTGTGCGAAGAGGGGAGGACAGGGAGGGCTCGGAAGAGACGTGGTGCCTCTGAGCCGAGTCTTCGTCCCTCACGTGTAGCTTTGGAGTGTGAGGCAGCAAACAGCTGAAAGACTCCAGCTCCTGTCTGATGTACTTCCAAGAGTCTCCTCCAAAGCCTCTCCAACTCCCTCCCAGCAGCTTCCCCCGACTTTGCCTCCAGTACCCCCTGCACAAGCTAAAAACAGGCAAAAGAGCTTCCAGCAGCTGGATGCTGAGCTGGCACTGAGCACACATCCAGGGATTTGCCGCGGGGATGGGAGCGGAGGCTCCTCAGATCATTTTCTATCTTTAACAACTCACGCCCCTGTAAATCAGCTCCCAGCTGACCGGATTCCGGAGCCCTGCTCAGCTGCTGCTCCCCAGTTTCCAGAAGAGCAGCCGGCAGGCAGAATTTCTGCTGAACACAGCCCCAGAAGACAACCCAGCCCGCTCTCAGTGCTTCAGATGGTTCTCACTGATGTTATTTGCCACTTAATTCTATCCCCCCCCGAGCTTCTCAGCTCCTTTTCGCTGCCATACGCGCAGCGCAGCCAAGGCTCTGCACTGACTAATGCATCTGTGCCGGGCACCAGGGAGGTTATTCTGCACTACTCATTGATCCAAAACTTGGTCTTTAAGATAAATCAAGCCAAACTCCTGTCAACTGAAGCACTCCCTCCGGATCAACCGATATGAACACCGAGCTTTGCTGACCACCTCCAGCTCATGTTGCAAAGGAGGATCTAACGTCAAGCACAAAAAAACCAGAGAAAGCCACAATTAAGTCTTTCCTCTTAGAGCTTAGCTATGATAAATTAGGCCAGAAGCACGCTGTTTCTAGGCCACCAGGACAGCATTCTGAAACTCAGGTTTCAGCGTGAGAAAATGCAGTTTTTAAAAATTACCCACTCTCGTGTTCTAAGCACGGTTTAGAGCGGGGAGCCAGGTGCCCGGCTCCAAACGGGGGTGACTGCAATTGCGTTCGAAGGAGACTGTCACAGCCAGCGCTCTCCAGCCATTATGAAGCGCCTGTTTAAAGGAGCACCTCGTTTCCTTCCCCCGCGGAAAGGCCGAGTGCTGCGGCTGCACGGCCGCGGGCACACTGCCTGCCATGTGGAACGGGCACCTCTGCCCGCAGCTGCCAGCCTGTCTGAGCCTCCCCAGCTCCCGTGGGTCTGGGCGGGCAGGGCCAGCCTTATCCTGCGCCCTCTGGGAGCGGTGGATGCTCGCAGCTATTCCCAGCCGTTCTCCTGGATATCACACACTCATCTTTTGGGGGTTGGGTGCTGGCTTTTTTTGTTGAATCCCACATGATTCTTTTCCAACTCAATTAATCCATCTCTCCTGGCCTCAGCTCACATGTCAGATCATGAAACAAAGCATATATTTACCGCTGTCCTCTATCAGCATTTAGAAACTGTAGTAAAATCCAGTTATATCAGTAGCTCTGGAAACGCAATTTCTGCTATTTGCATCAGAGTTTGTTCTCCCACTGGCAGTAGCAGCTACACTTTGAATGCATTTTCTCTTATTCTTGCATACCAAATCATTCAGGATTTTTAGATTTTGGCACATTTGTTTATTCTGGATGAAGCCTCACTACAAGAAATACTGCATTCTCTTGTTCGTTAAAATGTCTTTATCAATTGCGCAGTGACTTTGAGAAGTTGCACATCAATGTCTTAGACAAAAGTGCTCCTGATCAGGTCTCCTGACACTGGCACGGAGGATTTACAGCGTCTCCTCCCAAACATAGGGATCCTGAGTTATGGAAATGCCACAGCAACCTGGCCACTTCATCCAAGCTGTAGTGGTATAAAATAAAAAATTCATGAACAAGCTCATTTATTGCATAGTCTTCAAATACTACCCAAAAAAAAAAAAAATCCTGGAGTGGTTTACAGCTAAATACAGATCTGCAGCTTTATTTTTACCATCCCTTTCCTTCCTTCCTCCAGAAGCACGTACCACTAAAAACGCACGCTGCCATCAGCATATGGAAACCTCAACACTCTTCCAGTTTCTTGCTACGTCTCCCAGCCCGGCCAGCCCCCCTCAGCCATCAGGAGGGGGACAGGCACTGCTCCCCTCCTGGGAACTCTGGAGTGGGGACGAGCTCGGTGTGGTGCAGCCCGACCCCGCTGCTGCTCCCTGCTCCCATTAAAGCCCAGCCATGTCGTGGCAGGACACGGAAGAGATCGACTCCATACAGTTTCAGAAGGGAAAGAAGCTTTATTTCCAATCCCAACAGGTTCTTTTACAACGCGCTGTGTAAAAAGGTCTGTTATTGCTCCATGGCACTGACACTGCTCTCCACTGGTTCAGGAATAGGAAACAACCCCTGGGACAGTTGTTCTGGCAAAGGGAACACTGTTTGCTGAAGCTGTGCTGAGAAACGGAGAGAGATGTTTTGAAAAGAGAAACTGTTGGCAGCTTTCCCTGGGGAAAGGAGCCGGCAATGGTTACAAGCTGAAAGTCAGGCTCAGAAATATCAAGCCCACACAGCCAGACCCATCCGTGCCCGGTTCAGCAAAGGCAGGAGCCCCGGAGCTGGGATGCTTCTGGCTGCTTTTCTCTCTGCCAAGGTCAGGGTTGATACACAAGAAACACAGATTCATGTTCAGACTCAGTATTTATTATTTCTTATTTACAGACTCACAAGCCGTGAGCTCTATCTAGCAAGTTAGAAAACAAAGGTAAAATGGAGAGCCTCTAACTCTTTCCAAGGTTATTTAGGAGTGATATCCCCCAATAACGAGGTGACACCCATATTATTTATACTTTTGACCCAATAATGACCACCCAAGGCCCGCAATGCGGACCTTTTTCACCCAATTACAGAAAACCACCCAAACCCATGAAGAAGAATGAAGAAGAAAATGAAGAAGGAAGAAGAAGGTGAAGAAGAAGGACCCAGACAAGCTCAAAGTCCTCCATCTTGCCCCATAGATTACTATATACTAAAACCATAAATCTGAGTTTTCCACCCTGTGAGATCACACAATTCTATTCTAACCGCACACCCACAGCCCCCGTGCTCCCACTCAATCCCGGGAGCCTGCCCCAAGGCCTCAGGTCAAACGTGCTTGGCTGAGGCTCAGCACCTTTTAACACCGAAAGCCTGAAATTTTCAGCCTCCAGGGTTCCAACTGGAGCCACACCTGCTTTGGGGCTCCTTCAGTCCTTTGCTGGGTGTGGGCTGGGCCCAGCCACGTTCTTCCCTTGCTGGTTCCACCTGGGACAGTCAGGGCAGCCTCGCTGCTGCCAGCACCATGCCCTGGGGCTGGAAATGCTGGCACAAAACCAGTGAGAGCCCACAGAGCTCAGTGCCACTGCTCCCCGGAGCTCCTCAGAGCTCCTCAGGTCCCCAGATCCCAGAGACAGCTCTGCCTCAGAGGCAACCCGCAGCCGGGGAGCCTCTTGTAATGAATATTAGGATTTCCAGTATTATTTTTAACTATGTCTGTCCAAGAAGAGGAAGGACACAAGGCCCAGTTCCTCCTCTGCTTCCTGGCAGACTGCACGCCACAAAAACCACAGAGCATCTTCCTGCTTCCCACCACAAGCCAGTCCCAAACCACTTGGGGCCATCACAGACCCCACAGTGGCGCTGTGGGATGGAACTGCCCAGACCTGCCAGGCCCCCAAAGCCCTCAGTGACGCCTCTGCTCTGTCAGCACCAGAAGTTATTGGAGGATACGCTCTTCCTCTCCTCCTTCTGAGGGCTGGGGTGTGCAAACACATCAGGGGAACCGACATTTGGGGCAAGTTCTTGCATAACCTCCAGTCTAAACCCCTCCTCTCCCACCCCGAGCTGCAAAAGGAGCCAGAGGCACAAGGTCCTGCTGGCAGCCATCTGTTCTAACTCCATCCTTCCCCCAGGAGGATGGCCAGGGAGCCTGGATGTGCTGCCGGGAAAGCCGGTACCTCGTGCCCACCCTCAACATCCCCTCCTCAGGCAAAGCCACTTCTCCTGACGATTTGGGACCCAGCATTCCCTGCAGCACCGCTGGCTGTGCCTCCTGTCACCTCCAAGGGGACAGAAAGGACAATCCCTGGCTGGATCAGTGGAGCCAGAATCACGCACAGGGTCTGACCTTGCCCTGGCTGTTGGCACCAGCACAGGACACAATCTGCTGGCACAGCCCAAGCTTTGGGCAGCAAATGGGCACTGGTTGGGCAGGAGCCTCCAGCTGCTCTTTGCTGGCCCAGACCATCACAGGGTGGGAGCGTCCGGATCGCACTCAAGGGCTGGGACACTTCTCCAGAGGGTCCTTGGGGCCAGGCTGCTCCAGGACAGCAAGGACTCTGCCACGTCCTGTCCTCCCTGGCCCCGCCATGGCTGCAGAGCCTGGTCCTGCATCCTGGTCCATCCTGGGCAAGCCCAGCCACCGCCAGGCTCTCTGAGCCTCTCCAGGGAACCAAGCCGCACAGGAAATGCTGCCCTTTCCTTCCCTATAGTTACTTAAATATATACAATCATCTCCTGTTTGTTTCTCCTCCCACAGCTCTCCTGGTTACCAGGTTACAGTTGTTCCCCCCTCTCCTGTTGGTTTGGGGTTTATTTTTCCCCCGTGAGTGACATCCCTGTGGGGTCTCCCAATGGCCGGAGAGCGTGGGGACACAGGTTGGGTGGCTGGAGCCAGGCTGGAAGGCAGCACGTCCCTCCCTCGCTGCCACTGCGGCAGGGCTGGCACCGCCTTTGGCACGGAGGGGCGGCAGAGCTGGCACAGCACAGCCGAGCCGAGGGCGAGGGCCAGGCAGGGAGGGAAGGCAGCAGCTCTGCACACGTCTGTGGGTGAGCACACACACCAGCACGGCATCCCCCCGCCCCGGCACGGCCCGTCCAGCCCCAGCCCTGCGCGGAGAGCCCCACGGAAGGGTTGGGGTGCTCGTTTCAGGGCTGTTTTCTCTGCCAACGCCTCCCCTCTCTGTGAGCAGCGGCCGAGTCACTGTCGGTTGTCTTGGCTTGTTGAGGAGGAGCCCCAGATTCTCATCCCGCTGTCCCCTCTCCCTCTTCAGAGGTCTCCCAGTGACTCACAGTCACCCCTCATTGAGACAGCGGCACTCCTACCACGGTTGTGGGTTTGACCTTTTTCGATTCCAAGAGTTTAAGGAGCTCTGAGGGATGTGAACAGGCCCATCCCAGCACCCAAGTCGTTATTCCCATGTAGCCTGAGCAGCTTTGGCTCAAGTCCTGGCTGTGGGTACAACAGCTGAAGAACACTCACACATCTCTTTATATCCACACACTCGCACCATGTGAGGTGCTCAGTCTCCCAGATTAAATTCCTGCATCCAAATGCCCACAGACAGCTGGACTGTCCACGTCAGGAGCTGCTGTTGCTCAGAACTTCTCCAGAACTGCTGAGCCCTGTGACAAATGCATCCATCGCTTCGCTTCCAACAAGCACGGGCAATTTAGCACCACAGGCCTCATGGAGAAATTAGCATTTTGTGTGTTTCACGTGGAAAATGAACAGGAAGAGTGAGTCAGTGCAAAGCTCCACGTGGAAAATGAACAGGAAGAGTGAGTCAGTGCAAAGCTCCAGAAGCCTTTCCCCTGCTGGCAAATGCTATTTTCTAGACGATAAAAGTAGAAATTGTACCTTCCAGGTCCAGAGCCGCTTTTCTCATCTGACAGCCCTGCATTAGCAGTTGAGCCCCACATCTCCCCGTCCCTTCTGGCCTGGTGCACACCCGTGTTTTTTGGGACGGGGTAGAGCTCACAGAGGAGGCACAGCCCCGCAGAGAAGCCTTTTCCCTCTTCCTTGATCCCACAGCAGCACATGGAGCGCATCAGTGGCAGAGGCAGCTCAGCATCCCCAGCCCCGGTGAAAGTTCCCGTTGCTGGCCCTCCCCGGGGGGAAGAGATCCAGTGAGAGTGAGCCACAGCCATCCTGTTCTTCCAGAGCATCCCATCGGGAAGGGCTGGCAGTGCTGGGGGCTTCCCAGCAGGCACAAAGGCGAACGAGCCATGCTGATGTCCCTGGTGACTGCAAAGCTCAAATAACACCAGGAAAATGGGGGAGGAAAGGCACATCCTGGGTTCCTGGCAGGTGGGGGGACCAGCTCCCACTCCTCAGGCCTGGGCTGGGGCCTCCTCATCTCTATTTTAATAAGAAAAACCAGGCTGGAGCATTGCAAGGTCTGGTGGGAGCCACCTGAGCATCCTGGCCTGTGGAGGGTTCCCTGCCCACGGCAGAGGCTTGGAACTGGACGAGCTTTAAGGTTCCCCCAGCCCAAATCCTTCTGTGAGTCTGTGATTTCCAACCTGTCCATTTAATTGTGTATATATGCAAATAAAATGCAAATTAGCTCAGCTGGTCCCTCTCAGCACAACACGCCAAGCCTGCCTGCCCAAGGACACAGCCCTGCTGCCCGTCCCCGTGTCCTTGGGCCAAGGGCTCCGAGGGCCTCGTCGCCGGCATCTCCTCCAGCAACAACCCTGGGAGCAGGGGAAAACCCAAACCCCGCTGGGCCGGCAGGGCCAAGGTCAGCACCGCTGCCCAGAACCCCCTGACTCAGCCGCCTCCGGGGCTATTTATGGCTCGCATCAGGGCCCTCTCTGCTGAGGAGCAGCTTTCCCGGAGTGTCCAGCCCTTTCCCAGCAAGGACGTCACCCCCTGCTCTGCCTGTCCCAGGGCTGGGGTTGTCGGGTGGCCTGGGAGCACACACAGATTCTTTTAAAAGCTGAACCAACCGCAGTGCTCAAGAAACGAAGCAAGCAGGGTTCACTGCTGGAGAAGCAATCCCTCGGGGGGAGGCCCTGCCAGTCCCGCTGGGAATTTTGGAAGCCCTGCACACCAAATTCCTCAGGGAAACCACCCAGCCTGTAATGAGAGGGTGCTGCAGCACGCAGGGATAACACCAGGCTCACGATTCACGCCAGCCGACCACGACAAATCCTAAACCTAAACAGATTATTAGGCTAAAAAAGAGAACAATTCCCTTGCCACAGCCTCCAGAGCTGTTCCTGGAGAGCCCATGGCCAACCCTCCTCTCTTGCCTGTCTGTGATACCCCAAGGGACACAATCCTGGCGATATCTCACTCCCCTGCACCCCAAGCTGTTACATCCTCTGCCACATTTGTCACTGCCAAGGAGCTTTCAGGCTCATGTGAAAATAAAAAGGCTGCAAGATCATGAAAGTGCTAATTCTTGCTAATAAACTGCTGGGAAAATCCCCCTTTCTGCCCAGCCCCAAGCTGCTACAAGCAGCAAGGGTAGGAGAGTGGAGGAAAAAAAAACTTCTTTATGCTCCAGACTCCTGCAGAACAGTCCCTGCTATGGAAGCAGAAGATAATAGAGGGACGTAGGAGGAGGAAGAATCTTTTCACACTGTTCAAAAATGCAAAGTCTTGGGGAAATAAGCCCCCAGAGGCAGGTTTGTCAACACACAAGGATGTGATGGGCTGAAGGGGAGATGTCTCCTGGATTGGAAGGCAGGAGGCAGAAGGGGAACGCTGAAGCAAACATCAGCGGGGCCCCACAAGGCTCTCCACTATTGCATGGCTGCAGAAGGGATGGGGATGACTGCAAACTATCCAGTGTAGTCCAGCCAAAACCAGACTGTAAACAGGAGGATCCTATGGCACTGACCGACCTCGTGCTGAAATGTCAGACAAAAATTAGCATCGAAAAATTCCAAGTGATCCAAAGGGAGAGGGGGGGCAATCATTTTCCCGCACAGGCATGAGGAGGTTTGCAAATCAGCGCTCAGAAAAGAGCCTGAGTCACAGCAGATGATGCCGCAAAGCCAACAGCTCTCAGTGGTGGTCAAAACCTCAATTTTAGGGAAGGGTTTTTATTCCAGATAAGGCCACCATGGTGTCACACACACTTCTGACTCCCCTCCTCAGGGCTGAAACAGCACAGAGAAGGGCGCCAGAGATAACTGTGGGTTATAAAGTGTTTCATGCAAGGCGAGGCCAAATAGACCAGGAGGGGTCTTTAGCCTGGAAAGAGCTGCAGTGAAAAGCAGATAAAATCAGAGAGGATAACCAGGGAGCAAGAACATCACAGGAGCTGCAGGAGCACAGGGAAATCACAGGGCAGCAGCTCAAAGGAACAGCTGCGTCACAGAACTGCTCTCGTGGAAGCAGAAAGTACCCAAAGATTCCCGAGGGAGCAGGTGAATCCCCAGGGAATCATCCAGGCTGGGGAAGCACAGCCACTGGTGCAACCTCCAGCCCTGGGAAGGGCTGCTCTGTCCTGCCCTCCATCCCTGCCACAGGATCTCACAATGGTTTGGGTCAGAAGGGACCCTAAATCCCACTCACTCCCATGGGCAGGGACACTTCCCACTGTCCCAGGCTGCTCCAAGCTCCATCCAACCTGGCCTTGGGCACTTCCAGGGATCCAGGGGCGGCCACAGCTCCTCTGGGCACCCTGTGCCAGGGCCTGCCCGCCCTCACAGGGAAGGATTTCTCCCTAAGCTCCCACCCAAACTTTCCCTCCTGCAGTTTCTGTCACCAGGCGCTCCCGAAGGACGCCAGGCCAGAGGCACCTGCGCTCCGAGCTGGCCTGGCTCTTGGCCTGGTTTTATTCATGAGAAGGATGAATGAGATGTTCCACACTCCAGCCCAGCCTGGCAGGGATGCAAGAGAAACCTTCACAGGCTCCAAAACAAATTGCGTGCAGCGCTCGGGAACCAGGCGTGGGGGTCAGGGAGAGGTCGCTGCAGGAGGATTGGGAGGATTCAAATAGATGCTGTAAATATTTTTGCAGAGCAGAGAGAGCCCTGAGCACAGGCAGTGACCTACTTTGCTGTTCTCCAGCGAAGGGTGACACCAGAGCCCAAGGGCAGCTCCTAAGGAGGACATTCAGCACACTGGGGGTCCTTTTATGGACAGAATAGTGGGGAAGGCTCCCAAAACCTCTTCCCACTGAGCCAGGGGTGCTGGTGGGTGTTCCTACAGCAGTCCAGAGCCTCGCACTCCCCTTTCCTGACCATCTGGGGAAAACAAGAGCAGAATTCTATTTTATCTCTGCTCCACGAGCACCCTGAAAACACAGGATGTTCGGCCCTGTAGTTTTATGGCTCCCCGTTGCAATTTCTCCTGCAACAGCAAGGCCCGGATGCCCACGGGCAGCCAAGGCAGCAGTTGCTGCAATCCACAAGGCTGACTTTCTGGCAGCTGATAAATGTCCAGGCTAGTAATCTTGCCTGGAGGAACTGATTACTAATCAGCTACAGAGTCTGGTTCAGTGCAAGCTCTGCCAAAGAAGCATCTTCTCATTCATTTCCAGAAAACTGAAAACACAAGAGACAACAACAGGCTGTCAGCTGCAGGGACCATGCTTGTGCTAAACTGAGACAATTCCTTGGATTCATCTAAAGATGAGCAGGAGAAGCCATGGGAGAGCCATCCTGGCCCTGGATGAGTGCTCACACTTCACAAGAATCCCATTTAATCAATGCTTTTTTTTCCTTTTCTCCTGCCTTTGGCCTCAGGCAGAAGCTTTAAGCAGAGTGGGAGAAGGTTCCTGTGGGCATTTTTAACCCGGCTGCCGCTGCCCCAAATCTTGCTGTGATTTCCAGGGCCAAAAGCCCTGTCCTGGCCTCCCAGGCAGGCGGGATGAGCGCAGCCCCTGCCAAACGCAGCCCCCTGGAGCTGACATCCCGCAGGAACATCCCGAGGCTGGCAGGCTGCTGCTGTCCAGCCCGCAGCCTCAGCTTCCCTGCCACTGGAGCGCCTGAGCCCCACCTTCCCCCCGCATCCCGCTCCCAAACCCCGCGGCGCAGCCCCCAAATCCCCGCTCCCCGGGGCTGCCAACAGCAGCAGCCCCCGGGATCCCCCAAAAGAGCCGCTCAGAGCCGGCACGAGCAAAGCCACGTACGTCTAACACCGAGCCATGACCTTCCTAAGCAGCTGCTCCAGGTGGCCCCGTGTGCGCCGCCTCCTTCCAGCTTCTCCTTCTCGGGCGAGCCATGGGAGCGGGAGGCAGGGGATGGAAAATCCAAACCTCCTCCCGCCCAGCCCTGCCTCTCCCGCCGGCCCCCGCACTCGGGCAGGGTATTTTTGTGCGAGCCCTCGCGTCTGGCTGCTCATCCATCACTCGTGCCCGCGGTGCCCTTACATGGGCAAGGCGCAGGAAGCGCAGCCGCTGGCCCGAGGAAATCCTGAGTTCCCCCGAGTGGCAGGCTGGATCCTTGTGCAAACATTTACCCAGATTTCCCACGAGGTAGGGAAGTGAAATTTAGGCTCTTTGTACCCTCCGGGTGCCAGAAATGTGTGTTTGCTCTCCAAACAAACGCTCAAGTGCTTTTACAATTAACCCTTTGCTTTCCCCCTGGGAGGGACTTTAAAGGCCATTATCGCCTTATAAAAGAGGGCCAGGAAGGAGCTCACAGGCATTTCCACACACCTCTCCACGCTCAGGAAACCGAGAAGACGGGAATTTCTCTTTAACAGCTTTTAAGCCAGCTCTAGACTTGCTAAGTGAGGGGGTAATTGAGTTTTCCACTTATTTCAGTGAGGTCAGCCCGGCTGAGGTCCCTCGATCACTCAGCAGAAGGTTCAGTGAATGTGTTCTGCATCTTCGCTGCTCCATCCTGGCTCCCAAGGTTCAGTGAATGTGTCCTGCATCTTCGCTGCTCCATCCTGGCTCCCACGCCCCTCACACACACACACACCTCTGGTGACAGCTCAGCTTGCCTGCCGTCACACCCGCAGCTCCACACCTGGCAGCACAGGGAGGAGACAAGAAGATGGAGCTGGGCTGCTGAGGCCTGCTCAGCTCCGTGCACGAACCCCACAGCAGCCTGGAGAGGAGGGGAAACCCTTGGGAGAGGTGAGGGAGAGCCGCTGGCACCAGGCAGAGCTGAGAGCCAGCTCCGGTTAAACGCGGGTGATCATCCCCTGGCAGGATTTGCGCCCCCAGCCCAAGCTGCAGAAGAGGGAAGCGAACAGCAGAGCAGGCAGGGGTCCCCCGGGATGGTCTAATGGCGCTCACTGCCCGCTCCTGCCCTTTGTCTTCAGCCTGTCTGCAACCATCCTTTCCTGCTCCTTCAGCTGATCAGCTCCGAAAAAGTGCATTAGGCACCAGTCTGCTCCGCGCTGGAGCTGGGGAACCTGCCCAGTCCCGAGGGCTCCGGGCAGCTCGTTTAATATCCCCAGAAGGGCAGCAAAGGGCTGAGCACAAGGGCGGGCAAGACAAGCCGCGGAAAGCAATGGCATTTCAACCTCTCCGGAGCCTGAGGGGGTTAGAAACACATCGAGCTGCGGAACAGTAATTAGGAAACAAAGTTCCTCTGTCCAGATTGAAAGAGACAGGCAGGAGGATCTTCTGGCGAGGGTTTTGTAGTGCATGAGATGAGGATAAATGACCCCTGGCAGGGCCGCAGTGTCAGTAATGAGAGCAACTCCTCATCTTCCCTGAAGGTTGGAGTTGGAAACCTCCAGGATTTGTTGCCTCCAACCCTGATCTACACAGGCACAACAACCTCCTCAAGGGGGTCATTTCTGCAGACACACCAAGGCCAGCTGCAGAATGAGGCAGTTTGGGGGTTGGGGGAAGCACTGTGCTCTGCAGCCACCCTGCTGTGCCCCAAGTAACCTAATCCCTGGTGTTATCCAGAGCTGGGGGTCCTGAGGCACCCCGGAACATTGGACGTTGTGTCACGGACAGAGAGAAGGTAATAATGAGGGTCTTAACCCTAAAAAACAACATTCGATGATTTTGTTAATTACCCTCTCAGTGGCAATATACCGAGAGTTAAAGAACAGGCTGTTTCTTCGTTTTCCGTTTAGGTTTTTAGGAATAAAAGATCATTTCCCTAAATCGTGGCGAGCAGATGAAAACACAGAAAATCCCAGCTGGGCAGCCCAGGGCGCAAACTCAGCTAAGGTCCTTATCTGCCAAGCATGAATTGATACGCACAACCCATCTGCACACTTCAGCTGGCATTTGATGAGTGCAACAGTCAGAAGAGCCACACCAGTAAATTTAATCAGAACAATGATAATACACTACATTTTTTAGGAAAAAAAAACCTGGGATACTTCAGCAAGGACTACTTGTGAGAAACAGGTGCTACTGCCAGGCACAAGAGGATGGTGGCATTGAGCCCCCGGATCCCAAGCAGCCCTTCCCCTCCACACAGCCGCCCCTCCCTCACACTGGACATTGTAACTTTGCCATGAAACCAGCCCAAAAACGGAGCAGGGGCTGGGCAGCACCGTGGGGAGTGGAGCTTTTATTTCCTGGGGTGGATTTTAGCCCCTGGGCTTGGGGGTGGCTCCGGGCTCAGCCGAACACCGCCTCACCCTCACAGCCCGGAGCACAGCCCGGACAGAGGGATCGGCACGGCCCCCCTTCCCACGGAGGATGTGACTGCTCGGGGGTCCCCCCGCACCCCTTCCCGGTGCCCAGGCAGCTCCGCACTGCCCCGTTCCCCAGCTGCTGAGCCCACGGGGACCCCGGCCAGGCCTGGAAGCGCCGCACAAACTTTCCTCCGGGCTCGGGGCACGGGGAGAGCGCTGGGGAAGCGGGCACGGGGGTCCCGCCGGCCGCGCCGAGAGGGGAAGGGGCTCCCCCTCCCCAGCCCCGCAGCCCCCCGGTACGAACCTGTGCGCGCTGCCATCGTCGTAGACGAAGGAGCGGTTGGTGTAGCACTCGGAGCACACCGGGCGCCCCTCCGCCGCTACGGCCGGTCTGTAGATCCCCTGCAGGCTCCGCTGCTCGCCCGAGAACGGCATCGGCGCGGCGGCGCGGGGAGCCCGGAGCGGCGAGGCGGGGCAGAGCATGGGCGCCCCGCGCTGCCGGGGGC
>WBMY01017863.1:886848-921084 GCA_013397315.1 Donacobius atricapilla | reverse complement strand
CTTTTTTCCTCTCCCTTTTCCCTATCTTTTCCCTGTCATTTCCCCTTTCCCTTTCCTTTCTCCTCCATTTCCCTTTTTCCTTTCCTTTCTGCATTTCATTTTCTATTTTTTTCTTCTATTCTTTTTTTTCTTTTTCTTTTTTTTCTTTTTTTTTATTTAGTAGGATTTTTTTTTTCTACTACCCACACAAATATTTGCGTTAAGCGCTGCTGCGCCTCGGGGTTGTGCCGAAAGCAAACAGCTCGGCCAAGCCCCGGGAATTCCTGTGCCGTGCTGCGCGGCCGGGCCGGGAGCGTTGATCTTCCCGGGGGGCCCTGCTGCAACAACAAATTCCCGCTGGACAATGGCCCCGAGCCCAGGGACAGCGTGGGCAGCCTGGAAACGAGCCGGCCTCCAGGAAAGGGTTAACGGGATGGGCTCCAAGGTGCCTTCCCTCGCCTCCAAGTTCAGCCCCGTGTGCCAGGAGGTGACCCCAGGAATGATGTGGCCAGATGTGAAGTGCCCCAAAAACCTCGTAGGGGGGGCAGATGTGAGCGGCTGCGAAGGGAGGGCTCCGAGCAGGGCCTCGCTGAGCGCCCCCGGGGTCGTTGTTGGACACACAGACACACAGACACCTTGGTGAGAAGGCATGAACTGTTTATTGAAAGATCTAATTGCACTTTATAGTATTTCTACAAAGGCCAGCGACTGGGAGAGAAGGCTGACACCTCTCCCCATCCCGTTGGTCAGGACAACTGTCCATCAGCTGTCCATATCCCTAAGACAAAGAATGTAAACTACCTAAAGGAAAACATTGCTTTTATTTATAACACCTGTGTGTGAGAAACAACCTAAGAACCATGAAACTGTGAGACACAAGAAGGCTGAAAAATCAGGGCGACATCCCCGGCACAGCCGTGGGGCAGCAGGGCCCGGGGGTCGTTCTGCCCCAGCTCGGGTACACTCCTCTCCCTTTTGCTTTTTTCTTTTCTCTTTCCGAGCCCAGGCCGTTGTGTGGGCGCTGTGGCGCATTCTGTGGGACCCCGGAGCTGTCCTGGAGAGCGGATACCCCAAAAAAAGGACCCGCAGCGGCCACACGGCCCCTTGTGCTTGGTGCGAAGCGCCTCTGCCACCTCAGCCCCCGGCGCTTGAGTCACACCCAGGGGAAGGTGGCACCGCCCGCGCTGGGATCCCGCGGCTTCCGCAGCTTTGGTTTCTCTCCGGCAGGTCCCGGTGCCGCGGAGCCCGGGGGACCCCACCCTCGCACCCCCTCCCGGGCTCGGGGGATCCACGGGCACACGGCGGATGCCGGATCCAGAGGGAAGTGCCCCCGCTCGGATGCGCTGGGCTTTGCGCTTCATCTCCAGCGCTGGAGACTTCGTTCCTCCCGCAGCATCTCTCCCTCCTCCTCTCCCTCCATATGGGCTCTCCTACACCAGGAGTCATTGGAGAGAAAAGCAATTAATACTCCCCGTGCAACCCACCCGTGCGATGCTTCCCAACCCATCCTCGCTTTTAAGTGGGAAGGTCATTCTCCATTCACTAATTGCCTCACATTGTCTGGTGCAGCTCCGGGAGGAGAGGGGTGGGCGGCACAGCAGCGTATTGACATGCTGGGTGATGGCAACACGGGCGTGGGGGAGGAATTATTTCAAACAGTTACAGTCAGATGCTGAGAGAAAGGAAAAACGAAAGAGAAAGAGCCAGAAGGAGAGAACATCCCCGTCCGAATGCTGGAGTTTGAGCGGCAGAGTGGGACTGGTTCCACCTGCTCCTGATGCCGGTGCCACCCCAGTGCAGCTGCTGAGGCCACCACGGGGACAAGCTGAGCAATCGGGGGGCACCCTGCCTGAGGAAAGAGCTCCTGTGCTGCGGACTGCTCCCAGCTCCAGCACAGAGCAATTCCCTGCGCCCCCAAAGCCAAGGGCGGAGGAGGAGAAGGCAGGGCCGTGCTCTCAGCAAAGGCCTCGTTCAGAATTTCGAGGCCATGGGGCTGAGCTGAGCCTCCATCTGCAGCGCTCCCCAAAATGCTGGCGACGTTACGAGTCCTCGTTTAGCAGCAGACATTGACACAAAACACAACTAGCAATGATTTCATGCACTTCCTACTACAGGACCGTTCTCTCGATTCCCTCAGTCCCAACAGCTCCGCCGGGGAGCCCCTTCAGCACCCCGACATTCCTGCTGCACCCCAGAGCAGCAGAGCACACACTCCTAGGGGCTGCTCTCCGCCTGGGCAGGGAAGGAGCAGCATCCCCGAGATGCCGAGTGCCATTTCCATAGTCGGGTGATGTGTGTGAGCAGCTCCCCGGAGCAGAGCAGGGCTGGGGAGCAGCACGGGGGGCTCCTGCAGGGCCCCCAGGAAGGCAAAGCCCCGGCCTGAGAACCCCCAGGGATGAGAGCAGGGGAACTCCAACAGATCCCAGCCCAGCTGCCCGAGGAGGGGGCCTGGCGCAGGGCAGGGAGACTCAACTCCGCTGCTCCTGCGTCTGGGAGAACAATAAATAAATCTGTGGGAAGCGACAGTGGGATGAGTCAGAGGCGAGAGAGAGAGAAAGCCGCGCTCTGCAGAGCACATCACCCGAGTCCAGCCATCCCCGGGGCTCCAGGGAGACGTGTCAGGGGGGTCCTGTCCTGCTCCAGCCCCCCATAACCCCATAACGCCAGGGGGGCAATGGGGACAGCCCCAGCAGCAGGAGCCTGGGCCGTGGCTGGGGGGCTGCAGCCCCTCCCCAGCCTTGGGGCACCAGTGGGAGCACAGCTGGATCCACCCAGCACCTGGAGGGGATGGGCTGGGGCATCACTTAAGCTGCATCCAGCTCCTGTTTGCCCCCACGACCTCGGGCAAGCTTTGCCTTTTTGGGTGCATCACGCCAGGGCCTCATCACCCCAGGGCGAGGAGAAATTGCTGAATTTCTCCCAGGAGCAATGCCCAGTGCAGGGCAGAGCAGCCAGGGAGTCGGGAACAGCGACACCGGATCTGCTCCCAGCTGGAAATGTTGTCAGAGCGTGGACTGAATTTAATCAAAGCGGAGCCCGAGCCGAGACTCCGGCGCTGCGGATGTTGTGCGTGTCAAACGAATTTTATGTGAATCTCCATTTGCCAGGCACAAATACAGCCCGCAGGGGATGAAAGGGCGAGGCAAAAAGCACCGAAAAAACATCAAAAAAAGCAACTCACGTGGCACGGGCTGAGAATTAATAACAACAAGGAAACTTCTGGTCCACTGTGAAATAAGCAACTTTTCTCTCAAACTGGCATCTTTGCAGGAGACCACTCGGGGAACCCCTTAGCCCTGTGGCCTCAGCATTTCACTCAGGTTTATGCTCTTTCCACTCAGCTCATGCCTAACTCAGCGTTCCCGAGGCTGAATGCAGCACCTGCAGAACACACGGGGGGTTGAGGCTGTCGTTACCCAGGAATACAGAGGAAGGGAATTGTCAAAGCTGTCATTAATCTCGAGAAGGAACAATCAAACATACTGTAAAAAGGGAAAGAGCTCTCTAACTCCTAGACTGATGTATGCAAAACAAGAAGAAGAATGCAGGAAACTTGGCTGTAAAAACGTGGTTTTTAGTCTCATCAACCGAGCCATTAAATCAGAAGCAAAGACACCTTCATCTGCACGTTGGGAGCCACAGAGATGTTTGTCTGCTGTGTCAGTGCCCAGGTATGCTGGCTTGGTTTTCAGCTTTCTACTTTTATTTAATACCCAAAGGGACATTAAATATCAAGTAACAAGTGAAACACACACTGTAGAACTCTTACAAAGCCTCTTCTTCCATCATTTCCCAAACCCCATGGAGAATGTGAGGTGAAGAACTGCCTGCAAGAGCTGAATCATGTCTTCAAGCACAAACACTGCTATTAGGTGACTAAGACCTAAACAACCATCTCTATTTATTGCAACTGATGCTGTTATTAAAAACCAGACAGGTCCCTTCACAGCCCCTCGTGCTCTCAGGTCTGTGTGTGCCGGTGAAACTGCAAAAAGGCAGGTGGGAATGAAGCGGATCCTTTGTGCAGCACCCAAACAACTTTGGAAACGTGGGGGTGCTTTGTGCTCCCAGAGCACCCTGGCTGGGGCATCTCTGAGCCTTAGAATCAGACAAGTGAATGCAGGAGAGCACGGGGAATACCTCGTGCAAAGGGATGTTGTGCCAGGTGGGTTCCACGGAGGGGCTCCGAGCTGTAATCCCAGGAGCAGGAGGCAGCAAGTGAAAATTTGCAAACCTGCCTGTGGGAATCCACCTGGCTTTTGGGAAGAGCCCGAGGGCAGAGGCACCGTGGTGGGCACAGAGAGGGGTGCCTGTGGGCTCGATATTTCTGAGCCTGAATTTCAGCTCGCTGACCATTGCTGGCTCCTTTCCCAAGGGAAAGCTGCCAACAGTTTCTCTTTTCAAAACATCTGCGTTTCTCAGCACAGGCTCAGCAAACAGTGTTCCCTTTGCCATAACAACTGTCCCAGGGGTTGTTTCCTATTCCTGAACCAATGCAGAGCAGTGTCAGTGCCATGGAGCAATAATAGACCTTTTTACACAGCGTGTTGTAAAAGAAACCGTTGGATTTGTGAATAAAGCTTCTTTCTCTTCTGAAACTGTATGGAGTCGATCTATTTCGAGTCCTACAGTGACAGGGTGCCCACCCTGCCTAGGACACCTGGGTCAGGCTGAGCTCAAGCACTCACACTTGAATGAATTCATATTGACGAACCCGATTTTCACTGGATTTTCGCCATCACTCCCATCCATCCCCCTCTCCTGCTCAATCACCTTTGGTGCACCATCCAAAGCCTTCACACCTTCACAAAGTAGAGCCCAGCAGAGCTGAGGGAAGCCAGGCTCTGCTCCCCCTTCCAAATGCTCCCAGCACTGGGAGGGAAGCCAGGAGACTTGAGGAGACATTTGAAGGAGTGGCAGGTTTGGCTGCTCCCCTGCAGCACCCACTGCCTGCCCCGGGCTCCTCCTGCTCAACAGCATCTCCCACCACCCTCCTGGCAGCTCTGCTTTCGTCTTTGGGTATCACAGAATACGTGCTTGCCAAAAAATCAAACCCAAACATGCTTCGCTCTGAACACTCACAGCTTTAGGACAGCTCAAGCTGCTCACAGCATTACATCCCTGCTCCTGAAGTGAGGTTTGCTTGGACATAAAATTTAATGCAAGTGTGAAAACATCTCACAGAAAGCAAATTCTAGCCCTGTGGCGCAGGAAAATCTGCTCTCCTGCTCGACTGCCTAATTTACAACCCCAGGACTGTGCAGCTGTAGGAACAACATTCCCACCCCCACCGACCTGACTTCAGCCATTCCTGAATTCACTCCTCTCCAGGAAACTCTTGGACCTCCCTGGGCGTGAAGATTTCCCCGAACAAGCTTCACTTTACCCTTCTGAAAAGTGAGATAATGTCCCACAGGAGCTGCCGGGTGTTGTGCTTGCCTGAAACCTGGGCTAAAATGTGATGGAGGGATCACCCCCAGGCAAACTTCCTGGGGCTGAGGGACTCAGTTATTTTCCCCCTCAGCAGTCTTTGCCTTGCTGTTCCTCAGCTTTCTCTCAGCAGGACTCCACCAGGCTCTGTGGATGAATAAAAACCCACATCCAAGAGCTGCCTGTGCCTTGGCTGGGGGTGGGGAGTGGTAATTTCATATATTTGGTATCAAAGTTGCTGCTGCCACCACGGAGCCGTGCTAAAGGAATGGCTTCAGCAGCGCTGCCAGCACCACGCTGGGCCTAATTGCACCAGGGATGACACACATGTGGGGCTTATTATTACTATTATTTTATTATTCTAAAGACACTCAATTTTTAATGTAAGAGGTTGCAAACGCTGGTATTTATTTGCTGATTAAACGATTCAGCTGGAGACAGAATATCTTCAAAGAAGAATTTTTTTTTTTCCACAGAATGGGTATCTGGAGCTGCAGGGCTGTATTATTGTACATGAAAAGTATTTCCTTATTAGCCTTTTATTTCAGGGCACATATTTAACTGACACTTCCCATGCTGACAGCTCACCCAGCATCAAAGCACAACTTCTGTGAGGATTGCACAGTGCGAGGCTGGGCTGGATGAAGCTGTGGCCCAGCTGACACACGAGCCCCGGGGAAGGAGTTTTCCCTCTTTTTGGAGAGCTTGAAGCAGAAATCTACACTTGGACTAGCACACTGTGAATGTTTTGGGGTTTTTCAGCAGGGGAAGATGCACTTCCAAGCTGTGAGCAGATTTCGGGAAACTGGTTTCTTCTGTAATTCCTCTGTTCCCTCTATCAACACAGCTGGGAGAGCTGAGCAGCTCAGCCAGAGCTGGGGATTAACCCTGGACCCCTCAAGGCAGAAATCAAAGCTCTTCTCCCTGTCCCTGGGACACTGGGCTAATCCAGGCTGCCCTGAGGATGCTGCAGGGAGCCTTGCAATGGCCCAGCCAAGACAAACCAGTGCTGCGTTCTCCTTTCACCCAAGGATGCAGAACAGAAACGCGCCCTGACCTCTGAGAAATCTCAAAATTAAAAAGAAATCTCCCTGCTCTCCCAGGGAGGCTGGAGTTCCCACAAGGCCGACACCTCCCACCTCCATCTACCCCTCCAACAGCGGCGTTGCCATCACCCAACCCTCCCCTGCCCTCCCAGGGCGCTGCCGGGGACCCACGAGCCCCTCTCCCCTCTGCCAAAGCCAACTCTCCCCCTGCTGAGAGCTCCATCCTGTTTGTGGCGTCTTTGGCACTTCCCCCTGCAGCACTTCCAGGCCCCTGCGGCTCCCCAGCCCCGTCAGCTCCGGCACAGCGGCGGCTGAGCCAACAGCAACACGTGGAGCAGCCCGAGGCACAGCCTGGCCAGGGACACAGCCCCGTGTGCTGGACACAACCTGCCCAGGGACACAGCCCTGTGTGCTGGACACAGCCCTGTGTGCTGGACACAACCTGCCCAGGGACACAGCCCTGTGTGCTGGACACAGCCCTGTGTGCTGGACACAACCTGGCCAGGGACACAGCCTGGCCAGGACACANGGACACAGCCCCGCGTGCTGGACACAGCCCCGTGTGCTGGACACAGCCCCGCGTGCTGGACACAGCCTGGCCCAGCGGCACCCACAGCCTCGGGGTGCCCTCCACCACCCCACACAAGGCAAACCCACAAGTTCACGCCCCAAAGCTGCAGCTCAGGAGACGCCGAGTGCTCAGCAACTTCCCCAGACTGGGGGATCAACGCCACCATGGCACAGCTGTGAAAAACACGACCCCCAGGGCCAGCAGCAAACTGGCAGATCAAGGGCAGACTCAACAGCACCAGGGATTCCTTTGACCAAGTGAGCCCCAGCATTCGCTTCACTTATTTCTCAGAGTGCCAGAAATTAATGAAGGGAAAGGCCAGGGGGTTTGTCTGCTTTGTGTTTTATGTGGCTGCAACACGATCAGCGCCGGGGATCATCTTTCCTCTGCCCAGACAGGTGAGGTGAAGCCACAGGCTGCAGGTACTGGGCAGTAACTGGATCCTGCAGACCCAGACAGAGCCACTGCCAGGAGAAGCTGCCCGGAGAGCCCCTGCTGCAGGGACAGCTCCCAGCACCATGCAGGTAAGTGCTGCAGCCTCTCACAGCTTCCATGGGACTGGGGTTGGAAGGGACCTTAGGATCATCTCATTCCACCCCCTGCCATGGGCAGGGATACCTTCCACTTCCCCATGTTGCCCCAAGCCCCATCCAACCCCTTTCCCTCTGGATTCTAACCCTGACAGCTTTTATGGGGCAGTGTCAGGCCAAGTACCAAAAGTTCTTCAAGGACATATTAAGGGGCACCTCAGGCCTACAGTAACAGGTTAAAAATAGTCAAAATTATTCATAGCAAGCCATTCTTCAGTATTTCCACACATGGATGCACAGAAAGCTTTCAACAGCCGTAACATCCTTCTCAGTTTGGGATCTCACTGTGCCACAAGTAGATTCCTTAGGTTTCTAGGAGAAAAAAAAAGCCTCACACTAATAATACAAAGACCACGGCCTAAAAGTCGTGATCGTTTTGTATGGCTATATTGTAAAATGAGGGGAAGCCTTTTTTTTGGAGAGGCAAGAGGATTCAGTGTGCATGTTCCTGTTCCCCAGCTGACACTCTGCAGGCTCCGCACGCACCAGTGGTGCTTCATCCTCTTCAACGTCCTGCTTTTCCACGTGCTGCTTTTCGGGGCAGATTTACTGGAGCAGTACTTCCTGCGTTCCCTGCCTCTCTCTTACACCGACGCCAAGGCTCTGGAGATCAGGGAGAGGGCCAGGCAGCTGGATCTGGATCCCCTGAAGGCCAACCTCTCCTACACCAGCACAGCGACTTGCTCCGATCAGGAACTATTTCTGCTGATTGTTGTCTGCAGCAGCCCAGAAAACAGGACAAGGCGCAACGCCATCAGGCAGACCTGGGGCAACGTGACAGGCTCCAGGGGTTACAGCGTCCTGACCGTGTTTGCTGTAGGAAAGGCAGCCTCAGCAAGCACCCAGCTGCAGATCAATGAGGAGGCTCAGAAGCACCGAGACATTATCGAAGGCAGCTTCATCGATTCCCCCCGGACGCAGACACAGAAGATGCTGATGAGCGTGGAGTGGACGGTGACTTTCTGTCCCCGGGCCAGGTACATCCTCTACGCAGCCCAGGATGTGTTTGTCAGCGTTCCCAGCCTGGCTGAATACCTGCTGAGCTCAACCCAGCTGGAGGACATCTACCTGGGGAGGGTGGTTCACCACGGCGTGCCCGACAGGGACCCCCAGAGCCCCGGCTTTGTCCCCCTCCATCGGTACCCCGAGGAGTTCTACCCGGATTTCTGCCACGGCAGCGCTTTCCTGGTGTCCCAGGACATGGCTCGCAAGGTTTACGTGGCTGCCAGGGAGGTGCCCCTGGAGCTGCCCCCCGCTGCCTTTGTAGGGATCTGCGCTAAGAGAGCCGGGGTCACTGCCCGCCACAGCTCCCGTTTCGCTGGGGAGAGGCACGTCAGCTACAACCGCTGCTGCTACAAGTTCATTTTCACCTCTTCCGAGGTGGGAGAGGACGAGCTGTTTAAGGACTGGAAGGAAACCAGCGATGGGGAGGATTGCTCCTTGCTGGAAACCTACTACGGCCTGGTGTCCTGCAAGGTTCTGACCTACATTGATAAGTTCAAAGAGTTCGGCTTGGAGAGGATAAAGAATGAGCTCCTTCACTTTGGCAATTAATGTTTGACTTCTGCAAAAAGAGGCTGGATTTCCTTTCACCCGCTGTGTTATCCTGTTAATGTTCAGTACAAAGGATGCCCTCTCAAAGTTTGCTCTTTTCCCTTCAGCAGTGAATTAATTCTCACTGCTCCAGTGTGGCAGAGCAGAACTGGATGTACTCTGCCCCTCTAAGTACCTGCAAGTGGATGCACTGAAGTAAAAAAGGGTATTCCAACAGACTTTGTCTATATCCAGGGTTTTTCAGACTTTTGAGTCTTCAAAACTCCTTTTTTATGTGAGTGAGGCATCATCTACTTCCAAAGAATTCTGTAACAAAGGGGAAGCTTTCCATCCACAAAAGGAGCTGCTCCTGAGCAGGCTGGTTCACAGAGAAACAGGGCAGCTCCAGCAGGAACAGACACTGAGCCACCCTGGAAATTCCTCAAGTAACACTGTTTGTTAACACCCATCAAATGACAAGGTTTGCTTTGGTGTTTTTTGGTTTTTAAACAGAATTTCAGCATGTTACCTCAATTCTCCAGCATTCCATTTCGTGTTTTTTCCTCAATTATTTCCACCTGTTACTTTAAGGGGGGGATGACAACACCAACACACTTCAATTTTGTCATTTATATCAGATACAGCAGCAGCACGTAATCCATATGGCAATGCACAGCATGGGCAGGGAACTGCATCTGAGTAATAAGGGGAAAGTGATCAATTAATCAATCAACTCTGAGCTCAAAACTCAACAAAATAAAGCATATGTGTATACAGAAAAAAAATCCCCTTGTTTGGCATCTCTGCACATTCTAAAATATTGTCTTTGGCAAACGTACCATGCAAAGCAGATGCTAAATACTCAGCACACAGGGTAGCCTTCAAAAGCACCAGCTGAAAACACACATGGAAGAGGCTCATGAATTGCAGAACAGGTTTATACATTGATTTCTTTCACTGACATTTCAGCATATGGCTCGTCCAGAGCCACCAGCACACAAAGCCACCGAAAATAACAGAACTGCCCGGAACAAGTGCAAGCTAAGGCCTTCTGCACCCTTTTGATTTCCTTTTTGGCGCTTCAATGTGTTTGCTGGATGCAGGATTCGTGAAGCCGCCGCGCTCTCTCCAGTCACGACGCTGCAGCAGGTTTCTCACTGGCAGGTGTTTATTGGGCACATTTAGGATAAAAGCAGCAGCACTGGGGTGTGGGATGACAGCTCGGGGACATCTCGGGTTGTGAGCAGCGAGGCACCTCACCTGCATTCAGACAGCTCAGCAAACTTCTAAGGGATCTCCCCCAGCTCCTCTGAGCCCACCTGGGCAGCGTTTTTTGGCAGCTGCACCTCTGCCCTACTGCAGGCAAAACCAGAATTACTGCAGGACAGGGTGCTCCTGCTGCCCCTGGCAGCACAGGCACACGGGGCCAGTGCTTCCCATAGCGGCACCTGGCTGACACTTCACTGAAATAAGCCCCAAAGTAGTAATTTCGTGTTTTATTCTGCTCCCCCTCAACAAAAGGAATACAAGTCTTTGGTGTGAAGTACCCTGTGGTCTCTGTTTATGGACAGACATGCCACTGGAGTGCCCAGCCCACTCCTGATTCTCTCTCCCACACCTCTGACAGCTTCAAAAGAATATTAAAACTTTCTAAGCTGCCACATTTCCACACTCCCAGCTCATTCACTCCCTCCAACACAAGAGCTCCAGGTTCTTACCCCTTTTAGTCTAACTCAGGTAACTAAAATACCCCATTTCTTTAAATACCACTTAAAAAATTGCATCTCTGATAAAAAAACAGTGTAAACAATTCAAGATTTGGTTCTGAAGTAGCCTTGTAGTGCTCCAGCCACTAAACTGAGCTGCCACTCCACAGCACAGCCAACAAGGGAGACAAAGCTCTCAGGTGGGTTTGATCCCTACAGAGTGCAATGATTTGTTTTCAGAAGGGTAATTTTTTTTTATACATCCTCAGCAGAAAATGTAAACAATATTTAGGATAATTTATTCCAGCAAGACTCACATCCAGCAGGTTGAAAACAAGAGAATCCAGTCCATACTCCCTCATGTGGACAGTGTCACTCATCCAGCAACAGGATTCTGACAGAACAAAAAGTGTTCCATGCAAGTGCCAACTTTGGCAGGTAAAAAAAAAGTTTAAAAAAGAATAGAAATTATGGCAGCATCTGAGGTTACAAACTTCGAGGTGTTTTGGTGGATTTTTTTGAACTGGACTGTAACCTACTGAGAAAACACAACAGAAACTCCAAACCCAAGAACAATTTAAACAAACACTGATAAATTCTGCCAAATAAAACACAGTCAGCAGCTGCTAAGTGCTCACCTGGGTTACCTGTCTCATGAAGCACCACAGGGAATTTCTGCCATGACATTCTAGGGGGGAAACATCCAACAGCCTTTTAATTTGCTCTCCTGACTCATCTCAAATAGAGTCGAAATATCTTCACATTCCTTTAAAGAGACAACCTCCAGTGTGGAGAGTTTTTACACCTCGTACCTCAACACCTGTGCCAGGACTGTGCTCTGCAAAAAGGGGGGACCCCAGCCACCAAGGACATTATTCTGCTCCTTCCACAGCTGTAGTAGAAACTGCCTTAACGTAATAGGGGCCCTCGTGCAGGTAAGCCCTGAGCCTCAGGTAGTACTGATTGCCAAAGATCTCTGCAATGGTTTTGGAGTTCACCAGGGCCTTCACCAGTTCGTATTTGGCATCCTTGGAAGCTTTGTCAGGCTCCACAGATCTGTCCACAACGTACTCCACAAACCCCGGGCTGCTCAGCATCAGCTTCTGGGCCCACGGTTGGTTTGCAATGGCCTGAACGGGGAGACAAAAAGATGTCACAGGAGAGGGATGAACGTTTCAAAACCCCAGAAACGCAGCTGCACAGTAGGGTTTTTGGTACGTGGATGAGGAACAGGAAAAATTAAATGGGATACGAAACCGCCACTCAAATTAAGCAGCAGGGTTTAACACTGGAGAACAAGCAGAGCTCAGTGCTTGTCTTCAAAGTTTTGAGGGAATTATCACAGCAGTGCCTCTGGTACAGAAGCAGCACCTTAGAGCACAGCTCTTGCCTTTTTTTTGCCCCTCTCCAATTAATCAGAAAATTAGCATTACAGACATGATGTGTCTGCTGCGTTACTCAAACAGGGAAGCCAAGCGGGGCACGAGGAAAAAAGGCTTTTTTCTGACCACTCTGGGCTTTTACAGGAAGTTTGTGGTATTCACTTTGAAGCAATAAATAAATCTGGGACTGAACAGCAGCACAAGTCACTCCCTGGTGTTTCAAAGCAAGAGCACTCACAGTAAACACCCGCAAGGCCCCGCAGTGGAGGTCAGGGAATGGCTGAGTACTGATGCTCCTGAACAGCTCCAGGGGCTGGCTGGACAAGGATGTGAACCAGGATTCAGTCATTCTTAAAAGGTCTTCTGTCTGCTGCTCTGGCTAAGTAAATCACAAGAAAATGAAAGAGTTTGATTAGGATTAGGAAAAGCTTTCAGGTTTTCAGGATGCGCTCAAATGGTTTAATCACTCATTTAGAGCTACACTGTTAACCTGGATGCAAAGGGCACAGGGACTGGAGCAGTTTGCCCCTATCCCTCTGAGCACAAGGACATGAACTGTTTACTCTCATTCCCTCGACAATGAAGTCTTGACCTTATCTTTTATTAACATTTCAGAACACCTGGCTCCTCACAAACAAACCCAAACCTTTATGCAAACCAATCAGGGAATTTCAAGACAGTAAATCAATGACTCAGAACACTGAAAGCACCGCAGTTACCCAACCCAGAGGTTGTAAAACGTCTCCTCACAGTCACTCAGCTGTGTGATGATTTCATTCTTGGAGATTTAGAGAAGAAGCAAAGATAAAAACCCCAACTTACAGGCAAGTAAAGCAGAGATGAAATCGCATCCAAGCACCGAAGCCGTAACTCCGTGGGGGCATTCTTGGCCTGGTGCCCTATTTTGCTTAAGAGATTTTGAAATCTACTCCCTTTCAAAACAAAAACAAAGTGCTTTTAATTAATTCAGCCAGATCTCTACAGGAATAGTTATCCATCAGCCATGTCATAAATGTATTCGTTAGATAAGTGAATGCATTTGTTCAATTCCTTTCTGTATCACCCCACACCAATTCACTCTTATATTATAAAAATTTATTAAAGAAAAAAAAATGATACTAACTAGTTTTCTGTAAAACCTGTTTGCCTTCCACATTTGATCCCAGGATTCCCAGTGTGTCCACGGCCACTCCAATCATGGTTGGATCCTGGCTTTCTGCCATTTCAAAGACTTTTTCCATGAAGACAGGGTAGCGCTCACAGATCTGCTGGGGACTGTCCACAACAGCCAGACTGCCAAAAAATTTAACAAATCCTGAGAAAACAAGACCAAGAAAAGCATTGAGGGGAAGAACAGCAACTTCAGCAATGGTAAAATTAGGCGTAGATTAATGTGAGACTGATTTGTTCCTAAACATTATTAAGTCTGAACAGAGTTGGTAAAAAGCTCAAAATAAAGACAGAACTAAGCAACAAGCCAAATATTTTGACTGTTGCTTAATTCATGATGTTTGTATTCCTAAAAAATGCTACAATAACACCAACTTTAAAGATACAGCACAGCCTGTCCGGATCTCAGCACTCTTACTGAGGAACACTCTTCAGACTGTCCTTCAGCTGTTGTTGTCAGACACACAGACACACACAGTTTGTCTGGAGAGAAGGCATGAACTGTTTATTACGAAAATTTGACTCCACTTTTATAGTATTTCTAAAAAAGGCCAGGGACTGGGGGAGAAGGTTGACACCTCTCCCCATTCCATTCGTTAAGACAACTGTCCATCAGCTGTCCATATCTCTTAAAACAAGGAATGTAAACTACCTTGAATTAAGGAAAACATTGCTTCTATTTGTAACACCCGTGTGTGAGAAAACTTAAGAACCACGAAACTGTGAGACACAAGAAGGCTGAAAAATCAGGGTGTCATTCAGCATTTTTTAAACATCCAATATTTCACAAAAATCCAGTCTAACATCCAAAATTTCCCCGGAGCTTTCAGCAGAGAGGCTCCAGAGTGCTGTCAGTTTAACTCAGGAGCAAAGCAAGCAGCAAACCCTGGAGGAAGGAATGCATGGGGTCACCTGGCAAATAGAAGCTGGAGAAGGGATCTGACTCTGCCCCGAGGATGATGTTGGAGATTTTGTCGATGACTCCTTGCCGGGCCAGGTACTGCCGGCCCTGGGGGCTGTGGGCCAGCGAGGTCACCATCTCTATGCACGTGGCTCTGCAACACACAGGGTGATTTTAGTTCCTTTCAGCTATTCTGAAGCATTCAGAGATTAAGAAAAGGAAACCATGGCCATAAGACAAAAAAACCCAAATGATCCCAACTGTCCAAGCTTCTCCGAGCTCACTCAGCTCTTTAGATTTGTGAAAGAATTTCAAGTGTTTCTACTGCAGCCAAACATCGTAATTATCACTCCAGCTTGGTCCTCAGATTAAGGTATAAAGCATTTGACACTCAAGCCAGTTTAAGAAGAGGTAGATGAAGCCTTTTTCTGAAAAGGGTTTTACAAGAAACACACACAAACAGGTTTATCGGAGTTCTAACAATGCTGGCAATCTCCTTGGCAAACTCACGAACGTACCTGACCAGCACATCCTCTCCAGTCAGCTCCCCAATTAACTCAGGGATTAACCCACTGTTTGCACAGTAATTCAGAGACTCTGCTGACACTGATGAAATCTCCACAATTAACTAAAAAAAAGCAAAAAGGGCGGTTTATAAAAACATCATCATAATTCACAGCAAAAGCCAAATACATCTTAGGGTGCTAATTAACCCTACATAGATTAAATACGGAATTAATCACATTTTTATCATTAACCCAAATGTTTGCCTGAAGGAACTTCATAAGGGGTTCCAAGTTTACAGCACATGCATTTGATCTTTATTCACAGCCAGCTCTTCCTGTGCTATCCCCATTAAGCTCTAGAATGGCTAAACTGTGTTATTTCTCCTTTGCCAAACACCTCTAGACTGACAGCTGGCATCTCTCCAAAACTTTCAGCAGCACTTCACATCCAAAAGTTCAGAGGCTACAGTGAACTGTTTTATATTCAGAGAAACAAACACTTCCTGGTGTCTTTAGTAATTCCGTGTAGCCCTTCCAATGCCTTAGGCACTGCAAATTAGAAAATAAACACTAATTCACACTTTCATACCAAAAAACAGGAAAGAGAAGTTACAACATCATGAGAACCCCCACTGCTGTAATCCTCCAGCTCCTTTCTGGTTTTGACAAAACACAGACACGAAGGGAAGTGCGTAAAGCAGTGAGAAACAATAATTTAGCAGCCATAAAGCCCAGGCCGAGAGTCAGGAGCAGCAGAGAAGCTCCCCCACCTCGTAGACCCTGTATCGAACAACGTCGCTCGTGGCCATGACGTCCCTCAGGTCGCCCAACAAACTGCTCCCAAACAGAGCCTCCAAACCCTCCTGGCTCTGGGCTATTCTTGACAGAGATTTGATGGCCTGCAAGCAAAACCAGGAGCTTGTTAATGAAAATGGGCAGAAACCACGCAGAGAAGAAAATCTGAGGTTATCAGGTTTAGCTGCAATGTTCTTTATTAACTTATTAACTACAGCTATACGCTTAATTTTAATTATTAATTTTAATTAATTCACTGATGAGAGCTCATTATTATTGTTATCCTCCTCAGAGAAAAGGGACAATGAAGCCACGTTTACCTCTTTGGCCACTGCTATTTTCTCCCCACCAATGCAGTTTATGATTTGCCGTAGCAGCTCGGGGCTGTGCAGGATTTCTGTGACAGCAGCTGAGTCTTCAACAATCCTCCCAATCTGATCAAAGAGTTACAGAAAATAACATTAAAACATTTTTTTCCCCACTGTAATGATACTCAAGCACTGGAACAGCTGCACAGAAAACCAGCATCACAGTTTTTTGAGGTTTTTGGATCAAAACTCAACTGGACAACACCAGAGCAGCTGCTCTTAGCTTAATTTCTAGAAATCCAGCCCAAACCACAACAACTCACAATCCTGTTCTTTTACATTAATGGAACAAGTGTCGAGCTCCCACAGCCTGTTGGGTGTTTCCACAATAGTTTAAAGCATTCTGAATATCAAATTGTTGCTGCTTTTAATTCTTACATCACCTCCTGTCAGTGCTGGCCTGGAAAGCTTTAACCAGGACACGTGGCAGAAGTTTTATTCCCAAGTTGCTTTTGTCAGGCCATTATTACTGATGTATCATAAAGAATTATATACACACTGCACGGTAATCATTCCCAAATGGCACGAGTGTAGGATACAATCTCTGCTTTTATCACAAATTAAGGCAGGAAAGAGCAGATGGAGACTAACCCAGAGCTCAGCAGAGAGCTCTGTCCCCTCCTCCTGGAGGAAACCCTGTACCTGGGACATGGTGAGGATCTTCACGGAGTCCTCGGGGTGCAAAAGGCCCTTCTGCAGCTCTTCCCTGAGGTTCTGGATCACGTAAAGGGGGTCCAGGGCCTGCAGGAGCCTCTCCAGGATAGAAACACACGTGGACACCTGTTCCCTGCGCGGGACGGAGATAAAACCGAGCCCTTCAGGAGAGGGACACCGCTGTGCCACCTCCCGCCCCGAACAAGGGCAGGGAATGAGCCGAGGAGGCGACAGGAACCCCCCGCTCCGGGAGAACAGCAGCAGGGCCGATCAGGCCCGCGGCACCGCGCCGGAGCTCACCGGTCATTGACGGCCAGGAGGCCGAAGAGCGCCCCCAGGTGGTGNAAACAAAATGTCCGCGCGCCACGCCCCCCTCGGCTCAGGCTTATCGAGCATGCATGAGGGGGCGTGGCCTCATCAATGAGGGCGTGGTCTCTGTAGCGATGGGGCGTGGTCCTGCGATTGAGGCGTGGTCTATGAAATGAAGGCGTGGTCTCAGTAATAGCGGGGCGTGGCCTGTTGGGGGGCGTGCTCTCCTGGCATGGCGGATCTCGATGCCCTGAGGGGACGGCGGCGGTCGGAGCGCGGCGTCGCCGTTTTTTGGACAAACTGAGATAAACGGCGTTTATCTGCGTTCGGGAACGGAAAGTGCCGGTCCCGGGAGAGCAGGAACAGCCGGTCCCAGACCGGTGTTTGCCCGGAGCAGCTCCCTGAGCTGCGGAGAACGTTCCAGCCCCCTCATGTCTTCAAGCTGAATTTTCTCGCCTTTCGCAGACAAATTGATGTCTCCAGATAACTTCCACAACTTTGTGCTTCCAGCTCTGCGAAAGATAACATCCCCCAAATAAATATGTAATAGAGAGGCGGCTTCGGCTGTCCTGGCGAGGAATGAATTCTCCTGGCAGATTATGGGACTGTAAAAAGTGACGCGGGGGGCAATAAAGTTACAGCATGAGACAGAAACGGCGCTCGGTTCCGCTGCCCCGACAGGAGATTTTTGGGTAGAAACAAGATTTTTGGCACACGCCAGGACTCAGCGCCCCAACCAGGTGAAATCTGAGAAAAATAACAATTTTATAGACGGGGAAATCCAAGCAAAGGTGACAAGCGCCTCAGAGCACCGCGGGGGGGTTCCAGCGCTTGTCCCGGAGGGAGCGCCTGGAAATCCCAGCGGACGCAGGTGCGGGCAGCTCGACAGCAGCACTCGGGAGTCCCAGCCCACTTTTGGGGTGCCAACCCCCGATATTTGTCCCCCCCCGGCTCGGCAGGTCGGGCAGGTGCAGCGGCTGGGGGTGGCAGGTGGGGGCACCGCGCTGCCCCGCGTCCCTTGTGCAGCGGGCGGGCCCCAGCGGCGAGGAAGGAGAGAGGAGGAGGAGGAGGAGCAGTCAGTGCCGCCTGTCCGGGCAGCGCTCCGGGCTCGGCCAGAGCAGGTGGAGGACATGGAGGGGCTGAGCCAGCGCTGCCCGCTGCTCGCCGCTGCCCAGGGCTGCCCCCGGCCCGGCCGCGGCACCGTGCTGCTGGTGAGTGGAGCCCGGGGCCGCCGTGGGCACCGGGCAGGGCGGACACGGGGATGGGGATGGACACGGGGATGGGATGGACACACAGCNTGGGATGGACACATGTCTGGGATGGACACCAGTCTGGGATGGACACATGTCTGGGATAGACACGGCGCTGGGATGGACACGGGGCTGGGCTGGACACATGTCTGGGATAGACACGGCGCTGGGATGGACACGGGGCTGGGATGGACACAGCGCTGGGATGGGGATACAGGACAGGGGACACTCCCTGGGGAGCACAGCAGACACCAACCCACGCCAAGCAACCTTGGAAATACCTGTCTGTACCTTTGCTAGCAAACTTCTCCCCAAAACCATCGTGCAGGAGGGGTGGGCTCCCTGTATCTGGGAGAGAAGTAAATTTCCAAGTTATTTTACACTCAGCATTGCCACAAATTGTGTTCAGGTGGTGTTGTTCGGTTGGGGTTTTTTAACAGAATCTCATCAAAACTAAGCAAAAACTCCTAGCGTGGTGATTCTAAACCTAAAGCTGCTTTTAGTTCAGCAAAGGCAAAAGAAGTGTTGCAGAAATCTGAGTCTCTCCACACTAAACTGGCATTTTGGTGCTCGCTGCTTTTCAGTGAAGTTCTTAAATCCTCACGGGGTGTTTTCAGTTTTGTTCACTTCAGTATTTTGGCAATCGTGAGTTTAATTGGTTTTTCAGGTGGGAATCCTCATGTTTCACTCCTCTTTTGCACCATCCCTTGGCAAATACAATTATTCAGGGAAAAAAAAGGGGGGAATCTTCCTTTTCATAAAAAAAAGAGGTGGAGAAACAGTGGAAAAAACCAAGACAGGATTCATGTTTGTACTAATATTCAATCAGAAGTGATCCTGGGGAATTCCTCATCACATGCACGTACATCTTACAAGAAGATTATGATCAGGAGGCTGAACAGGTTGGATGTTTGGGTTTTTTCCTGAGCCAGGAGCATGATTACATTTTAATCTGGAAAAATAGGTACACCAGCACATCTGTATTTGGCTTGTAACTCACTGAGTAGCTTCTGGGATTTGTTGTATAATATTTGTTAAATGGCTTAGTGGGAAAAAAAAGAGCGCAGAAGGAGCTCTAAAAATTATGATGAGGAGTCTTGTGGTAACAAAGAATGTTTCCTCAAATGGATTGGGAAAGAGGAGACGAGCAATACAGCCCATCAATCATTTTCCAAATGGGAAGGAGCTCCTGGCTTTGTGGTGCCAAGAGAGATTTTTAATTCAATTTAAAAAAAAAAAAAACTAAAAAAGAAAAAAGAAAAAAGAGAGAGATTTCTACATTAGTGCTGTAATGGCAGGTTTTTCAGAGGACCAAGGAGGGTGGAAATAAGAGGGGAAAAGGAATATATTCTTAGTCTCCCAAGCATTTTTTTTTTAATCACTGTAGCTGAATCAGGGCCAGATGCTGTTTATGTCAAAAACAAAACAAAAGACAAAGGGAAGGAGCTGCAGCCCGGAATGGCACCGTCCTTCAGCTGCTCCTCAGCTCTCCAAATTAACCCCACCATTCCCCCAGCATCCCCGCTGGGATAATGATATATTTTTTGGGAGGCTGTTGATGGCATGTGAGCGCAAACAGCAGCGCGGGAGCTTGCCAGGAGCAGCAGCTCCTGCACTGCAATCCCCACTTGTTGCTGCTGCTCTGCTGGGCCACAGGCAGAGCCTTGGTGTTTGTGCAGCCCTGCAGAGCCGGGCTGTGTACGCTGAGATTTCTGTGCCCCGAAGGATCCTGATCCACTGCGCTTTTTACAAGCAGATAATTGAGATGAGATGAATTTAAAACTCGCCTGGAAGTCGGGCTGTGAGGCTGGGGCGTGGTCTGGGTGGGCTGCACAGAGCTGTGGCAGAGGAGAATTCCCTGACAGGGCAGGATGGAAATCCCCCAGGTCCTGGCACCAAACTGCTGACATCCTGCTCTTCCCCTGCCCACATCCCTGGGGAGGCAGAGGGTCTTGTCCCCCCATTTCCCAGAGGGATGGATGTTGTTGTAGGACACGAAAAAATTAATGACTTTAAGTACTTTTTTCAAAGGCAAAAGATCATTATTGTTTAATGCTTACTACTTTTTATAAGGTGTTCCGATATAGATTTAACGTGGTAGGTAAATAGAAACGACACCTCTTTAATGCCATTAGTCAAACTAAAAAAACAAAGCTTAAAAAGTAAACATCACGTAAAAAAAGGTTGTTTTAAAAAACAAAAAGTTGTTTGTTTACAAAGATTTTTTTAAAAAAAAAAGCTTTCTTAAGATATTTTTCCCTTGAGAAAAGGTTAGCAGCTGCTAACAAACGAAAATCTCCCGAACTCAAAAACACCAAACCCACAGAGGGACACACCTCACCCTGGCACATGGCTACAGGACAGCTACAGAGGTGTCCTGAGCAGGAGAGATGTGCTGGGTGGGGCAGCCGTTCCCTTCTTGCTCTCTTTTGCTCTAGAACCCAAGATATTCCACGTCTTACCTCCTTATTCCTGTTCAGAAAACCACTCCTGGCTGCTGTGGCTGGGTGGGGGGGCCTGTGACCCCCGTCAGTCTGGGGGTGACCTCCCACAGTCGAGGCCTGGGCACCCCTGGGCTGATACAGCCTCCAAACTTCCCCTCTCCTGCCCTGCGCACAGGACTGACCCTCCTGGAGGGGAATGAATCCCCCTAGGAGCAGTTTCTCACTTTAATTTAATTTAACTGGATCCTGCAGTGCTGAGAGGAGCCTGAAAACGTCCCTCCGGTCACGGCCAGGGTAAATGCAGTTTTCCAAAGCTCAGTATCTCACCTGCCATCACCCCTGGTGTTCTCCCCGAGGTGCTGGCGCTGCTGGTGCTCGTGTACCCCCTGCTCCGGGGCCTGGCCCTGCACCTGCACTCGGCTCTCACCGGCAGCTACGTCCCAGGGACGCATTCCATCGCCTTCGTCAGCTGCCTCAACGAGCAGATCGCCAGGGACATCGCCAGGTACGGGGGCTCCTGCCCCGCTCTCTGCCCGGCTGCTGCCAAAAGCTGAACGTTCCCTTGTCCCCCTGTGTTGTCACAGCAGGACACGAGATAGATTGACTCCATGTAGCTGTCAGGAGAGAAAGAAGCGTTATTTACAATCCCAACAGTTTCTTTTAGAACACGCTGTGTAAAAAGGTCTGTTATTGCTCCATGGCACTGACACTGCTCTCCATTGGGTCAGGAATAGGAAACAACCCCTGGGACAGTTGTGCTGGCAAAGGGAGCACTGTTTGCTGAGCCTGTGCTGAGAAACGGAGAGAGATGTTTTGGAAAGAGAAACTGTTGGCAGCTTTCCCTTGGGAAAGGAGCTAGCAGTGGTTAGCAAGGTGAAATTCATGCTCAGAAATGTCGAGCCCACATCTCTGTACTTTGCATTTCTAGGGTGGTGAGGCCCTGGCACAGGGTGCCCACAGAAGCTGTGGCTGCCCCTGGATCCCTGGCAGTGCCCAAGGCCAGGCTGGACAGGGCTTGGAGCAGCCTGGGACAGTGGAAGGTGTCCCTGCTCGTGGCAGGGGGTGGAGTGACGTAAGATTTAAGGTCCCTCCCAACCCAAACCGTTCTGGGATTCTGTGATACCCGAGCAATGCTCCTTCCCACTGACTCTGTATCACAGCCCCTTGCCAAGAGCTGCTCTGTCCCAAGGACAGCTGACATTGCCTCTGAAGTCAATGCCATGGGAACAGCAAGCCATTCTCAATTTATTTCACTGCCTTGCATTTCCAAGACCCGTTTGCACGGCCCTGAACTTCTGGGTTCTGTGGGCTCGATATTTCTGAGCCTGAGAGAATTTTAGCTTGCTAACTCTAGCAGGCTCTTTTCCCAGGGGAAAGCTGTCAACAGTTAGCAAGCTAAAATTCTCTCAGGCTCAGAAATATCGAGCCCACAGGGTTCTCAGGTGGATCAAGCTCCAGCCTGGTGTTCTCTGTTCTGCCACAGTTTTTATTCCTCTCTGGAACAGCACAGACAACAATGCCAGGAGGGATATTTACAGAGAGGGACAAAGCACAGTGCTCTGACATGAAAATAAAGGAGGCATGAAAGGGGTCCGCAACACTTGTCAGGCCCCACTCTGCTCACCCGGCAAACTTCAGGGAACGAGGGCTTCTCCTCGATTTTTTCCTTCTGATATTTCAATATCTGAGATACTTTGCACGATATTTCGCACGCGGAGGTTTTTTTCACGCATCTGTCAGTCTCTGACTCAATGGATGGTCTGTTCAAAGAACTGGACCCATGCTGACTGGGGAAGTGTTTATGATGGACCGTGAAGTTTCCTGCAACACCTCCTGCTCTGTTTTCCTGCTGCCCTGCTGCTGCCAAAACCCCTCCGTCTCCAGCAAAGGGCTCCCAAACATGTTCAGGAGCTGACAGGCTACTGAAAGGGAGTTTGTGCCACCTTAAATACTGCAACTGTGTTAAGAAATTCAAATAGAATTATGTCTGCAGCGCTGGATGTCTCCTAAAAAAAAAAAAAAAAAAAAAGGAGCGACTGTACCTGGTGAAAAGAGCCTCAGTTCCTGGAAATGCCTCATCTTAACAGCTTTGCAAATGCCTTCCACGCTTTGTTCCTCATATTGCAGGGAAGGGAGAGGGGATGAATCGCTCCCCCTCACTGAGATATGTGCACTTTGGTTGTGGTTTTACTGGTGGAGTAATTATTCCTTTGTTCTGGAGCTGGGAGCAATGAGCCCCGGTTGCAGGGGATGACACAGGACTTCCACACTCATTTTCCCCCACTCCCTTTTCCTGTGCTGTCATGTTTATTCTTCCTTTACACTGCTCAGTGGGGCACTCACTCGGGTGGATCAGTCTGCAAGGAGAATTTCCAGTGGTTTAAGGAGAAGGGCTTCAAGCTTTGGGAAAGCAGAAGAGCTGCAGGTAGGATTCAGCATCTCGAGACCTTCTTGCCTGTCCTGGGAGGAGCTGACCCCCCTGGCTGGGTGGTGTCCCACAACTTGCCCAGCACCCCAACAGCCCCCGCTGCTGCCTTGGATTTGTGCTTATCATTTTCTTTGCTTTTCTGCTCATTAATATTTAATCTGTCTCACTTCAGGGCCTATTGCGAGGCACAGACACACCACTGAGTGCCCAACCCAAAGCTATCATGTATTATGCAGGCGTTTTTCCACAGATCACATTCAGCTTCTTACAGTGTTCTCTGTTCCCCTGGTGGCCTCTTGTTGCTGCTCAGCTTGCTGGGACAAAGTTCAGGATGTCAGTCAGGATCTCAATTTGTTGGGACAGAGCACCGAAACCAAAAGGTTCCAGTGCTGAAGGGGCTTGCAAGTTGCAGGCAGCGAATCCAAAGTGATTTGTGCCATGTGTGACACGACAGACGCAGCAGGGGTGGCTCTGCTCGTGCTGCTGCACTTTGTTGGTCTAAAGATTAACTCAAGATGCTCCACGAGCATTAAGTGCCTGGATCTCCCTACACATGGCGAGAGCAAACAACCCTGAGCCTCCTGGGGTGCTTTTCCTCTCCAGCCATGCTCCCCCCAAGCCAGTGTTAAAGAAAACCAACGGTGGAGTCACTGGTGCCCTGCCTGAAGGGACAGCTAGCACTGCGTGACAAGGGCCAGCCACTGCTCTGGTCACAAAACACAACATTTGCCCCCTTTCTTCCAAAAACCCTCCCCGAGATTGCTTCAGTGCTCTGTGATCTCTGAAGTATCACTTCAGCTGGCAGCCCTGAGCAGCTCTGCAGTAACAAACAAGCCCACAACTAACAGAGGGAAGGAATTTATTTGGGCTGCAGAATTCTAGGACATTTTGGGTTGAAAAGCCTTGATGTTGTTAATTTAACGAGATGCACATTTAGGCTGCTCGAGCAGGAAGGGGCACAGTTGGACAGTGGCAAATGAAAACCCCTTCCTGTCCATCCCAGGCTGGGTTCTGGGGGTCTCACGGTTCAGTCCCTGCCCTGGTGACCCCACAGCCAGAGGGGCACAGGGTTGGCACTGGGCAGGGTCCTCCGGGCCAGGAGCAACACCCAAACTCCCCCCTCAGCACAGGGAGGGTCCCAGAGCCCTGCCAGGAGGGCCTGATCCGAACTATCTCCAGCCAAAGTTCACCTTTGCCTCCGTTTTCTCAGGGTAATGAGTAACCCAAAATTCCACGTCTCCAATGCCAGAGCTGCTGCTGGCAGAGCTGGGCAGCACGAAGGGATGTCCCCCACGGCTGGGGCTGAGCACCGAGCTGGGCTGGCACTGACTCCCCCCGTGTTTCCCGCAGGGCCATCATGGATAAGAAACTGGCTGCCTGTGTGAGCATCCTGCCCAAGAGCTCGGCCTTGTAAGTTGGGCTGGATATTCCCCAGGAGAGGGGGCAAACCTGGGCTCCGCAGGGAGGGAAGGAGGGGACGGACAGACCGCGGTTTCCAGAGGGCTGCTGGGTCTGTTTGTTGTTGCAGGTGGTGGGGACGAGTCTCACCGTGCTCGGAGCTCACTGGGGAGCAGAGATGCTCTGACTGCCCCTGGGGATCATTCATTTATTGCTGACTTGGCTACACAGACATCCAGAAATTTAGGGTTTGTGGTCCTGAGCACATGGTGCCTGTTATTAGGGGCTCTAAAAAGCAGCCAAGGTAGGGACCAGAAAAGGCTTTTACAGAATTTCCAAAATGAAGCAGCTTTTTCAGGCAGGAAGAACGGCGGGTTTGACCTTGGAACAGGCACAGCCCTGCTCTGCAGGTGTCCTCAGCTGTCCATGCAAAGGGACTGCATTTTAGTTAGAGGGGCTCAAGAGCAAAACAGCCAAAACAGCCTTTCCTCATGGAGATCCCCTGGCAGGAGTGAGGAGCAGATCTCACCACAGCTTCCCTCCGGAGGGGATCCCCACCGTGCACCCCTTATCCCAGCTGAGGGCAAACCCAGGGACGCCCTTCTCCCCCTTCCCCATCATTTCCTACAAACGCAGAGAGCCGGAGCAGAGCTGCTGCGGGTGGGTTCTGCCCCGTGCCCTGCTCAGGAGACGCCCCCGAGCCCCCCTCGAGCAGGAGCCCTGCAGGCTGGTGAGATCAGGACCAGCTCCTGGCAGCGGAAATGTTTTGAAAGGTCGTGTCTGACTCATGAGAAGCGCAGCTCCTCTCCTGCAGGGAAAGAGAGGAAGACAGCTCGGCCTCCCAGCCACAATCCCTGCCACCACCACGGGACACCCCGGCCCCAGCAAATTTGCCCTGCCAGTCCCTCCTGGGCAAATTCTCTGGAGGATGCTCTGCTCCATAAATCTGGGGTGCTCACTCATGTGCTCGGCAGTTTTGGGGGCCAGCAATGCTTCTCGAGGCAATTTGTAAAGAAATGGCCACGTGCAAAAAGCACCGAGCAGGGGAAGTAACCTGAGGGCTGGCATGGCTGCAGCCAGAGCTGGATTCGCTGATGCTGCTTGTCTTTTAAATCCAGGTATTTCTGGAAAGGGGAACTGGAAGAATCCACTGAAATACTGCTGGTAGGTGATCATTCCCTACATCACAAAAATCCCTGTTGCGAACGGCCCCAGCTGAAAGGGGCTGCGGGGAGGTTTGGGGAGGGTGGCACCAACCTGCTGGGTTTGGGAACGTCCCCCAGGGAAGAGGCCTGGAAGAGCTCCTGTCACAGCCCTGGCCGTGCTGGGTGGGGGCACTGGAACTGCACAGCAGGATCCCCCCATCCCTTCACATCTCCCGTGGGGCTTGTTTTGGTTTTTGACTCTCCACAGCTGGTGAAAACAAGGACGTCCAAAATAGGGGAATTGTCCAGCTACGTCAGGTGAGGCTCTGGCTCCACAGGAGCCCTGGGTGTCCCACCCAAGGTAGGCCGTCACCTCCTGCTCCAGCTTTGGGAGTCCCTTGAGCCCCTTCCCACCCGGGGTAGAGGGGGTTGAGTGCCCCTGCTGTGTCTGACAAGCCAGAAATCCCCAGGGATGCCATCAGCAAAAAGGAAAAGGTGGCAGCAATACCAACTGCTGGGCTTCACCCACCCCTCCACGCTGGATCCGCGGCGGGATTCTCCCCCTCGCACGGGTTATTCCCTGGCAGGATTTCCTGCATTTCCCGAGGGGGGGAGCACACTCAGCTTCGGGCCAGGCCCCCGGCAGTCTGCGGCAAACCCCAAACTCAAAGCGAAATTCCCACGTGGCGGAAAGGAGCTGCGGGCGCTTTGAAGCGCGGGGCAGCGCCGGGAGCGCGGAGCTCCCCGCGGGGCTGCCGCGGACTCCGCGCCTGTTTCCACTTTAGATCCATCCATCCCTTTGAAATCCCCGAAATCATCAGCCTGCCCATCGACCAAGGAAACCCTCTCTACCTCCAGTGGATAGAGGAGAACGTCCCGCAGCGCTGAGAAGCGCAAGGGGCAGCTCGTTTTTGGGGGGAAACCGGGACTCTGATTTTTATCTTGCGGGGTTTAGTGCGGCACGGGGAGCTTGGGATTGGGAAAGCTCCCGTCCCCGGCCTGCCCCGGGAGCGCTGAGCAGCCCGCAGCCCCTGCAGGCTGGCCTGGGGAAGGGCCGCCCGCCCCAAAAGCTGCGCATGAGGATACGAGTGTCGGGATGCTGAGGGCTGCCTCAGGCTGTCAGCGGCGAATTCCAGCTGGCAGCCGTGGCCTGGCAGCCGCTGCAGCGCCACGTGTCCCCACAGGCAGCCCTGAACCCCTCCTGGCCCCCCTTGGCAGCATCCTGCCCCGCTCTGCCTCTGCTTCCCCAGCCCGGCGGCTGCAGGATGTGGCCGTGCACATCCCGCCTCCCCAGCGTGCTGCTGGAGCCCGGCAGGATCCAAACGAGCAGCGAGCTGCGGCAGAGGCCGCCAGGACTGGGCAGGAGGCGCGGGCAGCACAGCCAGGCTCGCTCACGGGGAGCTGGGGAACATCCCGGGCCAGCTCCGGGAGCGCCAGTGGCAGCAGCAGCACAGCAGCGCCCTGGCCCTGCGTCCCTACCCCCTCTGGCAGTGGCTTTCCCTAAGAGGAACTCTGTAAAACGATCCTTACGTTAATGGTTTGTGGGATGTGACTTACGGGATGTTTTCGAGTTATTTATGTGACTGGGAAGGGAATAAACGGGAGCGTTTCTTACCTGGGCAGGCTCTCGTGGTCACAGGGGAGGGAGGAAAGGCCTGGCCTGGGCTTGCATGCCTCAGGGCACACCTCACCTGGCACAGAACACAACCAGCAGCACCAGCTGCCCCCTGGGCACTGGGCATCCCAACTCAGCCACCCTCGCACTACAAAGAAACAGTGACGTTGAAAAAAACCCACTTTTTAATTGTACATCAGACATATTAATTACAACCCGGGTATAACAAGAGTTGCTTCCACGCAGCAACCTGAACTCAGAAATCAGAAGGTGCACAGAGTCGTTATAATCTCTATTACAGCGAATGCAAAATATACTCTGCAACAAAAATACTTTTAAAGGCTCCACGTTCAATTCTCTGCAAGAAGCCAGGAGAGGAGGAGAGGGAGCAGAGAGGAGCCAGGGCCACGTCCTGTGGGTGCCCCCACGAGTGTGATGTCCACTGGCACATCCCACAGGCATAACCCGGCTGGGCCCTGGCACAGCTCTTGGCAGAGCCTTGCAAGGGCTCCTTAGGCACTAAGAAAGGGAAATACTTGAAGTGATCCCTCAAGGACAAAGCTAAGGCAGCACAGGGAGTTCTCCAGGTGCTGGATGCCTCCCTGCCAGGGGCGGGGGGACTTGGCAGCACCTCTCCCGAAAGGACGGGGACCCTCTGCTCCGGCTGAGCCGAGATCCCACAGGCACAGGTCGGACGGGACAGGAGCTGCTGATGGACAGGAGCCCACAGCCCAGCATGGCCCATCCTCCATCCCATGGGACAGCCTCGCTGGGATGAGGAGAGATGAGGAGGACAGTAAAAATATTTCTCTCTCTCTCTAAAGGAAAAAAAAAAATCTAACACATCTATCTGATATTGGAATCTTTTTGAAAAAAGCCAACCGCTCTGCTGCTGCCCAAGCTGGCAGTATTGCTTTGTTAAAGGAGGGAGCTGCTCCTTCCCTCCTGCAGACAAATCAGAAGTGCTCACAAACATCACCACCAGGAGAGAGGCACAGCCAGGAGGTCACAGGGGGCGCCACAGGGACCCCAGGACAGCCCCTTGCCCTTGCCCCCGCTGTCCTCTTCAGCCTTGTTTGGTTTGTCTGCTGGTTTGGCACATTTGGGATGGAGGTTCCTGCAGAAGCAAAGCCCTTGGGCTCCAGTCTGTGAGGTGCCCATGACGGTTTTAAGGCAAAAGAGGATTTTTCGGACGATCTCTTCCAAGATCCTGATTGTCAGAACGGGGAACTGAAGCTGGTGCAGCACCACACACAGTGCAGGTCGTGGGGTGAGAGCACAGCTGCCCCACGGCTGCGACAGCCGCCTGTGGGCCGGTTCGGGGGCCTTTTCCTCTCATGTAAAACAAACCCCATTCCTTCGATGGATGGATGCCGGGTGAGGCGGAAAGCCCCAGGAGCTGTCCCCAGCTTCCCGCGGGCACAGGGACGAGCTGGGAGAGCGCAGGGAGGAGGAGGGGGGATGTTTTGGCCGCGGGACCCCCTCGAGGCTGCTCAGCCAGGCTGGGACACCGCGACGAGCCCGGCACAGGCCGAGGTCCCTCTGTGCCAGCGGGGTGTGGGGTGCCCCCCAAGCAGCCGCTCCAGCTATGCCAGGGGGACCCTTCTGGAAGGGCCGGGCCCCCGGAGTGCTCTGAGCGCCACCGGGCTCCACCGGGAGGGCACGGCCGGGCCACGCTCTGCGTCAGCACAGCCGAGGAGCTAATCACTGCTAACGTTAAAAAAAAATATATAAAATAAAAACAAAAACGAGAATGCCAGGGCTTCAGGTTTCATTCCTGGGCAGCTCTGCCGTCCTGGGCGCTGCCTCCACCCGCCGAGATTGCCGAGGGGAGGGACCAGCGCCTCTCCTGCGCCTCGAGGGCTTCCCCAGCAGCCCGATCTCCTCCGCTTTGGCTCCGGGAGAGCTTCGGGGGCTCAGTAGGGGGTCGTGCCTTCCCACTCCACCAGGTACTGCACCTTCCCCTCCAGCGTCACCCGCCGGGCCAGCACCTGGTACTTCTCCCCGCACACCAGCCGGCCCGCGGCGCCGAAGTAGCTGCTGATGGAGGACTTGAGGTGGGACAGCGAGGAGTCGTCCTCGCTGATGCTCTCGAAGGTGTGGCTGTCGATGCCGTCGTCGGGGCGGTCGGGGCCGGCCGCTGCCTCGCTGCCCTCGGGGGTGGGCGCGGCGGGGCGCCCGCCCAGCTCGCCCCCTCTCCTCTTGGCCCCCGAGGCGTAGGCTGGCACGGCCAGCTTGCGCTTGCGGCTGCCCACGGTCCTGCGGCTGCCGGGGAGGGCACCGGAGTGAGGGCAGCGCCCGAAAAGCGCCCCCCTTCCCCCGGGCTGGCCTCTGGAGGGAGCGCGCCGGGAGTTTGGAGGAGCCCGGCAAGGAGCGGCGGCTCCGATCCTGCGCTCCCTGCAAGCGCCGCTCTGCGCCCCCCGCCCCTTCTGGGACACGGGGAGGGAAAGCTGTGCCCAGGGTGGGACGTGGGAAGGGGAGACACGGGCCCTCGCCCCCCCGGCCGTGCCACCGGGACCCCTCCAGAAGGGGGCAAGGGGCGCAGTCCTCACCTGGACTCGTAGGAGAGGCTCGTGGTGGCCGAGCCGGAGGTGCTGGTGGCGTCTGTGGAGTCCACATCCGACAGGAAAGTCTGTCCTGAGCTGGCACTGTGGACGGGACAGGGTGGGATGGGCCAGGCTGGGATGCGGCATCGCCCCCCAAGCCTGGCGCAGGCAGCGCCCCTGGGCCCCCGCTGCCCTGCTCCGGCCGCACGGACCTTTTCAGGCTCTGGATCTCATCCAGCGTGAAGTCGAAAATGCTGGCCAGGTGGTGGTTGGTGCTCCAGGCCGAGGTGAAGTCACTCTGTCACAAAAACAAGCTCACCCCTCACTGCCTGGCCACGGGGGCGCTGCCCACGTCCCCCTCGGCACCCTGTGCCCACTGCCCTGCGGAGGGCCCGGCCGTGCCACACTCCCCAGGGCGAGGGACAGGAGCTCTCCGTGCCCACGGGCATCGCCAGGGCCGGGCAGCCCCTCGCGGCCGCCAGAGAGGAGGGGGCGAGGGACTCACGCTGGGAATGGCATCCTCCAGCAGGAACTTGGCCCTCTTGCGCCGCGCTCGCCGCTTCTGCTGTTGGAGCTGCCGCGGCAGGAGGCTGCAAACAGGGCGTGAGGGGGGGGCGCGGGCAGGGGGGGCCGCTGCCGCGGGGATGTCCGGGGCAACGGGGCCGCTCACCTCTCCTTATGGGCGTATTTGCTTTTCCCCCTCTTCTTCAGCTCACAGGAGCCGCTCTCGCCCTCGCCGGGGGCTTTCTCCGGCAGCACCTTGCTGGGGGGGTTCGGCGGGACGCGGATCCGCAGGCGGAAGATGCATTTCTTCTTTTTTATCTCCTTGCCGCACAGAAACCTGGGTGGCAGCGCGGAGGGAGCAGCCCTCAGCCGGGCTGGAGCGGGAGCATCCTGCAGCCCAGCCTGTGGCCGTGCCCGGGCCGGGACTCACCTGCTTTTGTAGCTGTTGAGGGCGTTGAGGAGGTGGGGGCCGCGCTCGGAGATGGGGGTGCCCGTGAGCTGCGGGACAGGGGGGCAGGCAGGGCTCAGCGCCCGCTGCGCTCATGCAAAATCCAAACAGGCGGGGGAACCCGAACTCCGGCTTTCGGCTCCTGCCCAAGGTCGGGGAGGGAGGGACGGAGCCCAGGGCTGGCCGGAGCCACCGGGGTCTGGCGCTGCCGCCCTCGGGGAGCCGCCCTGAGCTGCCCCGGGACGCGCCTTGGGGTGAGCGCTTCTCCCCAGCTGTAGCTCCCGCCGGGAAAGGTGTCAGGTCTGACACTCCAGCAAGGGAAATCCCAGCTCAGAGGAAGGGGATTGAGCTGCCCTGGAGCAGGAGCTGCCATGCTGAGCGCCACACAAGCCGGGGTTACATTTCTCCCTCCCACGGCTGCTCTCCGGCGCAAGCCCGGGGTGTGTTCGTACCTTGCCGAGCTGCAGAGGGTCCCAGTGGTGGTTCACGAAGGCCAAGATCTCCTCGAAGTCGAAGTACTTCTTCTTGCTCTGCACACCCAGGTTGTAGAGGGCGAGGTGGACGATGTCCACCCTGCAGCAAAGAGGGGCACAGGGTCAGCAGCCCTGGCAGGATGGTGCCACCACCATGGCCCGCTCTGCCGGCGCCCCCACAGCTCCCAGGTGCTCCCAAAGGCACCACTGGAACCTTCCCACACTTCACGGGGGAAGCAGCCCAGCCCAGAGGTGTATCCCAGCGGGTGCCACAGCCACAGCATCCCTTGAGCTTTGGGGAGAGGTGGGACACTGCCTGCAGCTGGGGGAAATCCCAAACACACAGTCCTAGAACGCTTTGTGTTGGAAGGGGGCTTAAAAATCATCCAGTCCCTCCCCCTGCCGTGGGCAGGGACACCTTCCACCACACCAGGTTGTTCCAAGCCCTGTCCAGCCTGGACTTGGACACTTCCAGGGTGTCCCAGAGCCACCTGGGCACATTCCAAAGGAGGCAGAACCTGTTTCTCACCATCTCAAGGGCAGGCGCTTGATATATTCTGGTCCCTGGTTGCATACAGAGCAGAAAAACACATAGAACCTGGAAAACATCAGGGAAAAGGCCGGGAGTGAGGATCATCCACAGCCATGCAGGGCCCAGGGGTGGGCCGGGTGGGCCGGTGGAGAAGAGCAAGGCCAGGAGGAGAGGGGCTCTGTGGGATCAGGGAGACACAGCCGGGATGTGCCCACGTGTCTCCCCGGGGGAGCCTCTCAGCAAAGCCCCGGAGGCCCGTACCTGTCTCCGAACATCATGGGGTCACTGAGGCACTGGGTGCAGGCTTCGTGGAACCACTGCCGGCAGCGGTAGCACTGCAGCATCTTCAGGTACCACCTGGGCAGGGGCAGCACAACGGTGACAGTGAGGGCAGCGTGCGGCAGCCACTGCCCCAGAACCCTCCCAGACATGGAAAGTGTGTCCCTAACGGGTATTTCTGGAGAGCCAGACGGCAGGGGCAGCGTGGGGAGCAAAGCCGCCGGCCTCAGAGCAGTGCCCTGCCAGCCTGGGGGATCCAACATCCCCACCCTGATCCCGGCCTCCTTTTCCCCCCAGAACCAGCCGTGGCACGCAGGCAGGGCCTTACTCTCCGGGCCCCCCGCAGTAGCAGTAGCACTGCTGCTGGTTGGTGCGGTGCGGGGAGTCCCACTCCAGCAGCTCGGGGTTGTAGGACAGCACCATCTTCACGGCCTGCAGCGTCCTGGCAATGGCTCCTTTCTTCAGGGCACCGCCTTTCTGCGGGACAGGCAGGGACGGGGGCAGCTCAGCCACCGCCGCCGTGCCGGGCAGGGGCAGCGCACGGCGCCCGGATGGCGGGGCGGCCGCACTCACCCGCACGGCCAGGGCGAAAATGCAGCGGCGGCAGAACCAGGGCGTCCCCAGCGGGCCCTCGCCGCCGCTGGCCGCCGGGATGTGGCACTGCTGGTGATAACCTGCGGGAGGGCTCGGCATCAGCGCCGCGGGGCCGGCCCCGGCGCTCCCGCGCCGCCACCGCCGCACTCACCCAGCCCGCACTTCCCGCAGATGAGGATCTCGTTCCTGGGGCCCGACTTCTTCCCCAGGCAGATGCTGCACTTGGGCTCCTCGCCCGGGACGCCGGCTGCGGGACGAGGGGGGCAGAGGTGGCACAGGCGCGTCCCCGCGCTGCCGGGAAGGGTCCAGGGCATGGCAGCGGGAGCGGGAGCCTGGGCGACACTCACCATGCTGGATGTCCTTCCAGAGCACCCAGTACTTGGAGTTATCCTCGAAGGTGACGAGGCAGCTCTGCTTGGAGCCGCTCACCTGCCAGAAGAGAGCGGGAAGAGCGGTTGCGGTCAGCTCCTATTCCCTGTTTTCCCCGTGGGGGCTGCGGGCAGTCAGCTTTGGGGCAGGGTGTCACCCCCAAATGTCCTGCTGACCAAAGACCCATCGCAGCCCAGGCCAGCAGCCCCTGAGCACGAGCTGAGCCGGGGAAAGGCACCGGCTCCGCCGCACCCCTCGGGGCTCTCCCGCACCCCGCGTTACCCTCTTGATCTTGCCCAGGTAGTAGAGCCCGTCTGTCCAGCGGCACAGCACGTACTGGCCCTCGCTCAGCCTGACCATCAGCTCCCGGCAGCCGCCGCCGCCCCGCGCCGGGCCCGCCGCCGCCTGCACACGGCCGGCGGCCGCGTACACATCCCGCATCAGCGGCTTCAGCTCCGTGCTCTCCATCAGCAGAGCCTGCAGGGACACACGCCGTGTCAGCTGCCCGCTGGGCACGGCTCGCCAGCCGAGCACAGCATCCCCCGAGCGTTTTGCCCGGGAGGACCGAGGCTGGAGGTGGTTCAGCCCCACCAGCAGGGGCTCAGGACGCTGCAAGACAGAGCCGATGAGGAGGTTCCTTCCTTTCCACGAAATCCAGGGAGCGGCCAAGACCTTCGCTGCTGGTGAACAAGGGAATGAACCCCCGGCGGTCTCCCGCAGGACTGGGACGCGCCACAGGCCCGCGTGCTTCACTTTGGGGAAGGGGCACACAAGGAATAAAAGCTTTAAATTTACTGCGATTTTAAAATCGCGATTTCCGCGCAGTTTTGCGGGCTCCCAAACCACCGGGACGGCTGCAGGAGCAGGGATGCGCCAGCACCACCCACAGCGAGCGAACCCGGGCGGCCAAATGTCACCGCCACGAGGTTCGGGGTGCAGGAGGCGAAGAAACCACCCACAGCAGAGCCGCGATCGCACAGGACACCGCGGAAACGACTTGAGAGGGACTTTTCTCCCCTCGGCGCTCCCGTCACGGCCACACATGCGGCCTCATGGCACCACGCGTGTCCTGGCGCCGCGGATCGCGACACGAGCCCCCTCTACCCGGCCCCTGCCACCCGCGAGGACCCTCCCGCTCCCCGAGAGCCCCGGCACGGGCAGAGCGAGCCCACTCACGGCAAAGCCCGGCGCTCACGGACCGCCACACGTCCCGGGCGGCGGCACCCGCCGGGTCCCCCCGCGTGGGAGCGCGGCGGCAGCTCCGCTCCGGG
>WBMY01017863.1:869288-882460 GCA_013397315.1 Donacobius atricapilla | reverse complement strand
CTGCCTGCGACCACAACCCGAGCAGACCACCCTGAGATTTACTCCCCTGCTTTCTGCCGCCTGTGCCTTTGAAAGGAGGAGCGCTGGGCATTGGGTTTCCTGTCTGTTTGTTTATTTAGTGTGGATTTCATCCAGATCCGTCTTCTTTTTATTATTATTATTATTATTATTATTTAACTGAGTTCTCTCTGTGGGCTCTGCTGAGTGCTCTCCCAGCTAGGCAGGTCGGAGGGAAATGGAGACAGAGATGTTCTGGGCATTTCTGCAGCTCCTGAGCACTCCAAAAGGACTTTCCTTTTCCCAGAAAGAAGGAAAGAAAAAAAGCAAGGAAGGGAAGAGTGGCACAGCTCAGTTGTTTCTATAACAAACCCCCACCATCNCCTCGGGAGAGCCTCGGGTCCGAGGGCTGCCTGCGACCACAACCCGAGCAGACCACCCTGAGATTTACTCCCCTGCTTTCTGCCGCCTGTGCCTTTGAAAGGAGGAGCGCTGGGCATTGGGTTTCCTGTCTGTTTGTTTATGTAGTGTGGATCTCATCCAGATCCGTCTTCTTTTTNCAAGCCACTCAATTCCCTGCCTGACAGCAAAAAATAACACCGAGCCTTCCTTAAGTTAGTGAGCTTTATTTAGGAAATAAATAAAATCGTAAGAAAATACGAATGATTGTAATAAATACAGCTTGTCAAAGTGGTACAGACAGGAAAAACAAAATAAATTTAGGTAAATTACTCCAGTGTGGTGACAGGGGCTGGCACATTGCTGGAAAAATCACTTTCTGTCCCTGAAAGAACATCTGAAAGATGGAATAGAGGAAAAGACACACAGAATATCCAGTTCCTACCCCGACAAGCTTTGATAAATATTTGTTTATAGGGTGGGTGTTTTTGAAATGTGATGCTTTATCACAACCAATTATTTTAAAGGCTGTTGCCAAGACAGAAGTGAGAGATTCTGCACACATCCAGACAGTCCCAAGCTTGTCGTGCTTATAAAAAAAAAATTATTCATTCCTTCCCTCTATTAGAAAACCCAAAAAGAATAAAACCATTTCTAGCAGCTGCTTGTACTTTAGGGTGCAAAACAAAAAAAAAAAACCCTTAAACATCAGCGCACATTAAGCAAAAAAAATTATCAATCATTTCTAATAAGTCACCTGCGTTGAAGGCCCAGGAGGTGACTGGACACTGACCCAGAGCACTGAGGGGGCCTCACCCTGCCTGGAGCGGAGCTCTGCCCTTCCCACAGCTCTGGATCCACCCTGGGGAAGCCCAGGGGCTCCTCTGGAAATCCTAGAGGTGATTCCCTCAAGGCTCAGCCTCACCTGATCCCTGCCTGCTGACGCAGCACAGCATCTCCTTCCATAAATAGAGAATAAATAGCAAGAAATAAACGCCCCGGGGTGAGGGTGGCCTGGGGAAGCACAGAGACCCCTGACCCAGGCCTCGGGGGGACGATGCGCCGCTGTTCCTGCTGGGGAGCAGCCAAACCCCCGGGGCTGCCAGCCAGGGCAGTCCCACAGGAGTTCCCTGGGAGGAGCTGTGTGGGCTCCGCATTTCTGAGCCTGAATTTCAGCTCGCTGACCATTGCCGGCTCCTTTCCCAAGGGAAAGCTGCCAACAGTTTCTCTTTTCAAAACATCTCTCTCCGTTTCTCAGCACAGGTTCAGCAAACAGTGTTCCCTTTGCCAGAACAACTGTCCCAGGGGTTGTTTCCTATTCCTGACCCAACGGAGAGCAGTGTCAGTGCCATGGAGCAATAACAGACCTTTTTACACAGCGTGTTCTAAAAGAACCTGCTGGGATTGTAAATAAAGCTTCTTTCTCTTCTGACAGCTACATGGAGTCCATCTATTTCGTGCCCTACCCTAACAGTAAATGCACGGGGTTTTTTTCTCGTAATCTATTGACATTCCTGGTGGCTCCCCCAGCCAAGCATCTTTCAGGATGTGCTAATTTGTTTCGATGATGCACTTCAGGAAAAGCGTGTCCTCCTTCACGTAGGCGTGCTTGGGGGACTGCAGCTTGGCCAAGGGCAGGAACATGGGGCAGCCACTGGCCACGTTCATGTCATTCACCGGCCTCTGGAAGGAGGCAGAAGCCAGGTCTGGGCGAAAGGCATCGATGATGTGCTCCCTGTTGTTTTGGTCCAGCAACATAAATGTCACCTGAAAAACAGAATGCGGCAATGAGGAGTTACCGGGGGGAAAAACAAACCAAGCAGGGGCAGGAGTGCTGCAAGAGCAGCTGGATGCTCCATGGATAATTAAATACAAACCGTAACCAGCATTTCCAACCTGCAAGGTCAGTTCATGTGAACTCCCAGACGAAGTTTTTAAAACTTTGCTGCCCATAAAATTAAATTAAATCAAGTAAGGAATTATTCCTCGGTAGAGAACTGCACAGTCCAAAGGCTTTTTTCCTCTCTGTCTCTCCTGACAACTTAAACAGCCCCTGGGTTTGGGTACAGCCATTACATTTATTCTGTTGTTGTGGTTTGGAATCAGAAGGGACAGCTCAGTTGCCTGTGCACAAACATGTAAAAGACACAACCTAAATATCAGTATAGAATCTCCTCGCCTCATTGCCCCCTTCATTAACTCACCGTTCTATAGCATGAAATATCTGTAATAATCTTTTAATACAGCAAGGATTAGGAACTTTGGGTTCTATTTTTTTGGCTGCTAACTGGCAGTAAAACTATTTATAGGAAAGGCTTACAGAAATATTACCCCCACAAAGACAAATGCCAAAGCAGAGATCAGGCCCTGCCATGGTTTCACTGCTTTTCTGCCCATTGGTGCCACTATCAGATCACACTTAGGGGACAAAGACCAGGATCACATCAGACACCTGTGGCACCTCTGTAAGGGGAACTCCTTCTGATGCCTCCAGGCAGCAAATCGTAACTCCCTCCCAGATTGATATTTTCTGTGTTTGGCAAGAGCCAGGAGAAGATGAGTCTCTGGCTTTAGCCCAGGTGGGCACGGGTTGGAATATTCCAAACATCACGTTCTGAAAATCCAGCCTGGCAAAGTCTGGACTAACAGCAGGAGCAGCTTTCCCTGCAAGGGACTCCGGCCAGAGACAAATCACTGCCCAGGACTGCAGGACAGCCCCTCACCTTTGGAAAGGGATGTGGAAAAGCACTCAACTTCCACAAAACCCCAGAGAAAGAGTCACCCTGCGTTGACTTCTGGCTGGGATCAGATGTGGGAAGGTTTCCCTTCTTACCTTGTGCCTGAACGGCCACGGGAGCAGAGCGTCGTAGTCTCCTCTCATGACAACGAAGAACAGGGACAGGTGGGTTCCTTTCCCTGCCCCATCCCCGTTCAGGTACACCCTCAGACACACCTTGTAGCCGTATTTCGCAGTGTAGAAAGCTGAAAATCAGAACTCTTTATGAGTTTTTTTAGGGGAAAAAGGCCTTTTGTGTGTTCCAGAGTGTAGGGAAAGGTAATGAGTGATGTGGTTTGCTCTCACAGAAAGGAGAACAGACAAATCAGCACCCCCTGGAGATTACAAGCTATGAAAACCCAGTGGTTGTAATCCTTTGAGTGCCTCAAACCTTGGTGGAAATTACCTGTTATTAGCCACACAAGTGTATTTTACCTAATCCAATTACTTCCCACGTGGGGAAGAGCTGCGGCCTTCCAGGAGGCACCGAGCTGAGGACTGGCAGGGATGGATCCCCCGCAGGCAGCTGTGGTGGAGGGCAAAGTGCAGGATGAGAGCCCCAGGCAGAGCCCAGCCCTCTGGAAAAGCACATCCCAGTGCCCTGGATTGCAGGTAAACAGCACCTTGGTTTAAGGAGCTGTTTTAAGCAGGCACGAGCAGAAAGAAGCAGAGCTCTGGAGAAATGGGGCGGGGGGATTCTGAAGGACTGGGGGTTTGTGAACACACATCTCCATCTCCTGCTTTACCTGGGGAGTACAAACTGACTGTCCTGCCAGTCACCGAGTCCTGGAGCTTCCTGCCAACCTCGGTGATTTTCCAGAGGAAGATCCCATCGTAGGAGGCTTGCTCAGAGAACAGCAGGGTCTTGTGCAGGCTGCTCAGGCCCACGTCCTTCTGCATCAGGCACTGGTGCAACTCTGCAATCTAAGGGAAAAAAACAGTCCTCAGTCAGCCCCCCTGCTCCAGGCTGTGCCGCAGGGGTGGCTGAATCCTTCTGGAGTCCTCATGTTCTGGAAGTTCTGCTTTGATTCCTTTCTAACTGACAGCAATATGTCAAAGCATACACAGAGATGTTGTTTGGGCCCCCAGGCAAAAAGCTGCTGCGAGAGGATCAGGCAATTAGACAGCTCTCCTGCTTGCTCACAGTCTGATCACGGCAAACTCCAACACTCAAAACTCCCAGCAATAGCTCATTGCCTAAACGTGGATTTAGAGAACAAATATTAGAGATCTGCATCTGAAAATGTGGATCAAACAACAAAAGGATCCTAAATATGTGTCCAGAACTGAACCCTTCACAGCTCAAAGTCCTGCTCTGACCCCCACCCCAGCTCTCCCTGACGTGTGTCAGTATTTGCTGTCTGTAGAACAAGCACCCAGACAAGCCTTGCTGGCATTTTTTACCTTCAGTTCAAGGCCCCGTATCATGTTCTGGTCCAGCTCACTCTGTCTCCTGAAGGCCAGGATTTCCAAATTAGAGCTCTCCACCTCCTTATTGAGCACTGCCACAATGTTCTCAAACACGTGCAGCTTGTTTTCCAGCTCAGAAATCATCTTCTCCCTCACCAGCCGCTGCAGGACGGACTCATCCCCAGGAACAGAAGATCCAGGCAAACAGTCCACTTCTGGATCCCTGCAGCATTGCAGCCCTGCCGGGATCTGCAGGGCAGAGATGCTTTTTCCTGCACTCCTCAGGCTCAGCTCCGGCCGGGGGGTGAGGCCCTGTGCAGCTCTGGCAGCAGAGCAGAGGGAGCCCTGCAGCCGCCGCATGTGCTGCAGCAGGAGCAGCATGTGGGCCCCCACCGCGGATTTTTCGTGCTCCTTTATCTTCTCCTTGCTTCCCTGCAAGAGACAAGGCTGTCAGTGCACCCTGCAGCACCACCACAGCTGGCTGGGGCCAAAGCCAGCAATTCCTGCAGCTCCCTGGGAGATGGAGAGACTGCAAGGTGCAGGTGCAGCTCCATCTTCTGGCATCAGAAGCGCTGGTTCTGCTTTTGGAGACACTTCCCTGAAGGGAATGTCCAAACCAGGGTGGAACGTTCCTGAAGGGGCCTGCTTCACTCACCCTAAAGGCACAGCCAACTTCAGAAAAACAGCACCCATCCTTGTTGGCCGAGGATGTGGAGTGGCCCTGTTGAAAGGAAAAAAAAAAAAAGCAGAGGAAATAATGAAAACCAGTGGAAGGGAATTCTTTTCTTTCCCTGCAAACACCTCAGCCACAAGCCCAGCAGCTGTAAATCAGATTCACTCAAGTCAAGGTAATCCCACAGCTTCCAGTGCCCAGCCAGCTTTGATAATTGATGGTAAATCAATTAAGAGCGTGGCTGATAGCGAGGGTCCTGCACACAGCCTGGCAGTGAGGTGTCCACCTCCCAGACCCCACAGCGACAGAACACAACTGAATGAACCACAGGGATCCCCTGGCAGCAATTTCTCACAGGGAAGATGCTGTAAACACACTGCTGCACATCCCTGGCCTGCGGCTCTCACTCAAGGTATGAGGGGAGACAAATATTTGCCCATTTGACAAGGTTAATTGAGAAGGTAATTGAGGGAAGGTAATTCTGGGAGCAGGGGAGAGAGGGCAGCCAGCAGGGCTGTGCTGGGATGTAAAGAGCAGCCAGCTGCAACTGCTGGATCTGAAGATGTTCCCAGGTGTTGGTTTAATCCAAATGAACAAGTGACAATTTTATAAACTGAAATAAAACTGCATTGCACTCCCTCATCTTTCACCCACCTTTTCCTTTGATGCTGCTTCTGTTTGCACGGGTTTTTGTTCCTTGCATAAACTGCCTTCACACGAATGCTCCTGTCATGAAAACAAGAAGGAAAAAAAAATCAGCACCTCATTTAATTATTGAATTAAAGGTCACCCTGGGATATTGGATACAATGTGCAGGTGCAGCCAGGTTCAAACCAAAGTTAGGCGCACACACGCAAAAATGTGCACTCACATACCTGCAGTGACAAGCAGGGGGTTACAGAACAGGAAGCAATAATGACCAGCAGAACAGGAAATCCAAATATATACATATATATATATATATGAACATAAACAGGTTACAGCACAGGAAACTCCAACATAAATTCACATTCAAACATAATTCAAATAGAAACTCCTCTTGCATGGACTCCATGCACTTTGCTCAGCGTGCAGACCCTTCTTGCATCCTGCTGATGAACATTTTGGAGGCTGGAATCCAAATTCTCCACCGGGATGTGCCAGCACAAAATGCATCACCCCTCACGGGAGGCTCCCTGCCATTTCTGCCTGCAGGAAAAGTGAAGTGATTCCCCCTGCCATTGGTTCTGTAATATCTGTATTTAACACAGCAGCTGTCAGCTTTCCCTGCACACTCCTCAGAGGGGGTGGATTTAATCTCCACAAACTCCCTTGCACACCAGTTCTGAGGTTTCCCTTTCGATTCTCAGAAATGCACCCACGGATTTTTCTCACTTTTTCTCTAACTCTGGTTTTAGCACTCTTTATCTCGCCAGTGATCTTATTCATTTCTGCTCTTTTACTCCTTCAGATCACCAATTCCTTGAGGGGGAGAGGCACCCTCCTTCAGAGGAGAGAAGTTCATTTGAAAACAGAGAAAAACAAAAAAAAAAACCCCAACACAGGACCTAAAACTGAATGAATAAGGTGAAGGGAGCAAGAGCAGCACCCAAAATTTACTGGGAAAGGGAACACTGTTTGCTGAACCTGTGCTGAGAAACGCAGAGAGATGTTTTGACAAGAGAAACTGTTGGCAGCTTTCCCTTGGGAAAGGAGCCGGCAATGGTCAGCGAGCTGAAATTCAGGCTCAGAAATGTGGAGCCCACAGTTCAGCACCGGGAAGATTCACCTGGGTCCAGGTCCTGCTCTCTCTGCAGGTGAGGGAAGGATGAGGAGCACAAGCAAAAGCCTCCCAAGGAGCAGATTTCAGCAGAGCACCCAATTCTTACCCCAGCAGGACTTTATAACGTCCCAGCTCAGGATTTGGAAAGGCACCGATTTGTGACACTTCAGACACGCAGAGCCAGCCAGAGCCGTTTGCATCTCTGAAATATTCACAGCCCCCCTGTCACGTGGGGCTTTAACCACCCTGCCCAGCTGCGAGGCTGGCAATTATTCTCTTGAAATCACTTGGAGGGAACAACATCCATTGTTTTGAGCAAATAACATTAAAAAAATACAAAGCAAATACGTTTGAATGGGCACTGAGATATTTGTGGCAGATTCAGAGCCAGATCTTCCTGCTGTATGGGCACTGCTGATAATTTGGAAATTTATACCTGATCAGATCTGATAGAAATAATATCTGACAGAATCCTGCCCTGCACACTTGGGGGTACTTTTAGTTTGAATAAACTTCAGCCACCTTCAAGATCCCTCCCCTGCCACTGTCTGTGCTTTTCTGGTTTTCCCTTACCTCACACAGGGACACATTTTGAGCCAGGAGCTGAGGCCTGGCCTGCCCAGGGGAGCACATGGGAGCTTTGTCACATCACCAGCAGATTATCACATAATTTTCCCCTCCAACCCTTGCGTAGAAAAATGATCAAACCCCGGGAAATTAAATATTCCCCGAGTTCAATGAAATCAGGATGGAAAAATGGCATCGCAGATCATTGAAACCACCATTATAAAGCCTTTATTTGAGAGAGAAATGTTCTTACCTGGTATTCAGAGCTAGCCAGGCTGCACTGGCACTGCTGACACACCGTCACATTATTGACACATCCATTTTCCAAGTGATCTGCCAGCTTCCTTCTCATCACCACGTGCCCACAGCCAGTGTGACAAGGGATCAAAGCATATTCACATAAGCTCTGGTGCTCCTGGGAGTAAAAAGTCATAAAGCAACATGTAAAGTGCCGATTCATATTTATCTGTAAATAGTCTCTGTTCTGGCAGCCCAGGGCTCTGATCTGCATTTCTTCTAAGCTTGGGTAAAGTCCCACTGCACAAGGTTACTGAGATCACTGGTGAAAAATCCACCAGCTTTACTGGTTGGGGTTTTTTTCTGTTGTTAATTATTAATTTTTAAAAAATCTCAAAACCAAAACCAAACAACTTCTGGGAAATTCAAACACAAGGTCTCCCGTAAACGGGCTCTCTCAGGGTTTTTGTTCAAAACCAACACGATCCTAGTCCCAGCTTTCTCCCCTGTACTCATAACTCAAATTTGCATGGCAGGTTCACAAATCTTGTCCATTTAAATATTTCAGCTGGGGCATTTCAGATCAGTCTGAAAAGAATGATGAATACAATCGATACGCTGACACAGGAGGGAATTATTTCTCCTTTTAAACATGCCAAGGACATTGCCTGAACAGCAGACTGAGGTACTCTGCCCTGTCACACCTGCTTGCAGCAGCCTTATTAATATTTAAATAATAAAGAAACCAGAAAAAAAAATCAATTTGATGTAAATTTGTGCCACGTGAATTTCATTCAGGATGTTCTGGATTTGGCCAAAGCCCTGCTAAGGTTAATCACAAAACCACTGTGAATTCTTTGGGCTGGAATGGACCTTAAAGATCAGCCAGTCCCAACCCCCATAGGGAACCTTCCACAGATTAATGGCACATTTTTAGACAAAAATGTTGGTATAAATCACAACACTGACACTGATTCTAATTAATTGCATCAATTTGTATCCGCTGATATCCTGGTTTCATTGCCTCCCCACTCTGAATAAACTCTCTTTTCAAACATACTTCAAAATCTTTCATGATTCCAGACCAGCTGCACCCAAGGGTCACGCAGTGGACTCTGAGTTCAGAAATCTCTTTATTGATGGCAGCATCACCAAAAGCCTGCAAAGAAAAGAAAGGGGGGGAAAAATGGTTAGAAAGTGCTTTTGGATGCATCCTTGGAATAGGAATAGGGTGGCAGAAATCCACACCTTGATAAATCTTTGATTTTTTTTAAAAAATCTACTGCGTTGCAAAGGATCCTGTGACCTGGCAAGTTAATCTTAGTGTAGTAGAAGCCCAAAAAATTATTAAATATTTTATTTCTTAGCACTCTAAAATAATCTATTTGACACAATATTAATTTACCAAAAATAAGCCCAGCCAACTACAGCCCTAATTGTATTTTTTTTTTTTTTTAATTTTTTTTTTCCACAGGGGCCTGAAATATTTCACATGCAGGGAATGTGCTGACAGGACCCTGACTGTGGGGTCCTTTAATGAATGAATTTAATTATCGAGGTCATTAACACCTCCTAAACGTGCTGCAGAGAGGGCTCGAGAGTCTGAGAGCGCTGCTCAGACTCTGGGCTGCTTCCATTTAGCAGACACCGCGTGCTAAAAAAAAAAAAATATATCAGCCAGATGGGGGAGAGGTTTGTTCTTTGCACTGCGTGGATTTTTGTGTCGTTTAAAGATGAGGAATGGTGCAGTCGTTATGTAATTATGAAATACTTCACGCTTTAATATTACATCTTGCACTAAAATAGGTGCCCTGGCACAAGGAGAAGCCCTGCCACAGTTAAAGGCCTTTTTAGATAGTCTGGGGCTAAGTGCAGTGCAGAGAAATGCAGATTTCGCATGGAATAACACAGAGCGAGGACTGGGAGGGGAAAGCTTTACAAAGAGAGGCAGGAAAGTATTTACAAACAACGCCCACATTGCAAAGTCCCCGAAAATCCACCCAGCGTTTGTTGGGAATGATTTCCACAGGCAGATCCTCCTGCCTTCCTGGAGCCTGGCTTCATCTTGGACAGCCAAGACGAAAGGAATTTCTTGGGACATCAGGAAAAAGGAATTGCCAGGCAGCCCCGAGTGGGGTCTGCTCACAGGCACCCACCCACAGCCCGCAGCAATTCCCGACACACTCAGGGACAACCCCACAGCAGAGAAACCCCAACCTCTGACAGTCAGAGCACAGTAATTTCAGAAGGGTTCAGCCGCACCGATTTGTGCAGGAAATCTGTTATTGGGAAATTAATTTGCAGAACTGAGGATTATTTTTATTTTTTTTTTCTGGGATATTACCAAATTCAGCATTAGCAGCAGATTCATTGCTTTGCTGCCTCCCAAACTTTGGCTTTCATGCCACCGTCAGCTGCTTATTTGTTTTCACTTCCCCCTAAAAAATTTAGACAAATTATGTGTCTGTAGATACCCCTGCATGTAATCAGGGAGGAGGGAAAAAGGCTGGCTGGGATTTTTTGTGTGTTTGGGATACAGATCAGCGCAGCAATTTGCCTGGAAAATCACACAAGAAGAGATTTGCACCATTAAATTACAGATGAAACATTTGCCAGGGCGTAGTTTGCATCAATTATTATGTTCAGCTTCATGTTTGAAGGGTACAAGAAACCATGAGGTTGGAAAATCCATTGAAATACTTCCTGAGGATAATAAGTAACAGCTAAGACATATTATTACAAGTAGGAAAGCACCAGTTACTTTGAGACAATAAAAAGTTAATCATATGGAAGAGTTTGGGGGTTTACATCGCAGAACTTGGATTTGGGAAGTCCTGAGGCTGCCATTACACTTTTTTAAATCAAAAACTCTGGGAAATCCAGGCTATTAAAGCCTAAGTTAAAATGTGTAACTATCAGCTGCTATTGCATTTTATATTATTCCCTCCTGAATTCCAGTCCAATGATGACTACAGAGAATGGTTAGTGATAAATTAATGATCTGTGAACTACAACTTACCCTCTCTTCTGCCAATAGGCTTTCCTCACCTAAAGTGTTGGGATCTTCCTCTTTACATTTCTGGCAAATAGCATTTTTATTGTTTCTGGTAAAAGGAAAGAAAAATTAAATAACAATCCATTGGCGCACTGCAGTTTCGGAGGTCTTTGTACAGGCACTGACACAAATAAAACCATGAAAATCGTGATTTCCACTCAGAATCCATAGTCCTTGTTCACAAAGGGCCAATTCTTGAACACACTGATGCCAAAAAAGTTTTGCTCTTCTGTTCTCCAAGACCAGGACTATGCCCATTAATCTTATCTGTAGTTCAGTAAAATCAGGGCAGCCTGAACCATAAACAGGAATAAAGATGGAAAGCTTTTACCCCATGAATGATTAAAAACCCAAGTAGGAACAAGAATGTGAATACTAAAGCCTTTTAAAACACAGAAAACGCCCATTTTTCCCAGAGAGACACAGACATATATGACATTATATTTACTAAAACCCTGTAACATCCCTTATGTAAGGGCTGTAAAGTGCCACGGAAGGATTGAGTCAGCCTTGGACCAGTCCTCCAAGGTTAAATCAGAAATAATATGTCACAGATAGAAAAACTCTGCCAGGCCCCCGAGCCTTCCACGGTGGAAACGAGGAGGCAGGGAGTACCCTGCAGTGGGCTCGATATTTCTGAGTCTGAATTTTAGCTTGTAACCATTGCTGGCTCCTTTCCCAAGGGAAAGCTGCCAACAGTTTCTCTTTTCAAAACATCTCTCTCCGTTTCTCAGCACAGGTTCAGCAAACAGTGTTCCCTTTGCCAGAACAACTGTCCCCAGGGGTTGTTTCCTATTCCTGAACCAATGGAGAGCAGTGTCAGTGCCATGGAGCAATAACAGACCTTTTTACACAGCGTGTTCTAAAAGAAACTGTGGGGATTGTAAATAAAGCTTCTTTCTCTTCTGACAGCTACATGGAGCCAATCTATTTTGTGTCCTACCGCGACACACCATGGAAAATCCTTCCAGGCAGGAAGAGGAGAGCAGCAGGGCACAGCCCTGCTCAGGGAATGCTGCGGGCACGGCCGTGGCACCTACCGGACGATCCAGGTGAGGCAGGCAGAGCAGTACCTGTGCCCGCACAGCGTCTGCAGGGCTCTCCTCAGGATGTTGTTGCAGTTGCTGCACAGGAACTTCGGAGCGGGCACGTCCTCACAAATGCTGGTGGGGTACCCGAAGGGAAACTCGTTCTCATCAGGGAAAGAGCCTGGGGGGTCCCGCAGGCTCCTGGGGGGGTTCTCAGCCATCTGAAGGGAGAGAAGATAAAATTCAGGTGGCTCAAACAGGGCACACACGCTGGCTTAGGTGAGAGAGGATGTGCCAGAGCCCTCGGCAGCCGCAGAGCTGAGCAGGAGCCGCGCTGCCTTTGGCTGGGTCTGCAGTGACGGGCAGAACAAATGTCACGGCGGGGTTTGGCCCGGCACCGGCGGGAAATTACCGCACTCCTCTAAAATCTCCCACAAACACAGCACGAAAATGGGTAACTTCCTAAAAAGGGGGACTTGGGGGTTTTCTTTCTAGAGCTTTTAGCTGGCAGGAAGATGAGCTACAGTCCCATCAGTCCTCGTCGCACTGGATGGTTTCTGCAGAGTAAATCCCCAGCCGCATTCAGTTCTCTGCAGGCAAATTTCATGATTTCACTTCATAGAAACACACAGAAAGCGAGCGGCTGGTGTGTTTGTGACTTTCCCGAAGTCATAAAACCTGCGGTGAGATGCCAAAGGAAATCCCAAGTCCACAAGCCCTCAGTGCTGTGCCCTGGCCAGGCTCACCTGGAGCCACGTGTGCCAAGGGCCGTGCACATCCAGTGTGGTTTGCTCCACAGGAGCTGGGCAGTGCCATATTTTTTTTGGAAATACAACCAAAACAGACTCTCTTGAAAAGTTCAAGGAAGGTTTTCACCCAGGGAACCGGTGCAGTTTGATTATAATAATCCCTTCATAAATCCATTTTTTTTTTTTTCCCCATAAGAGTACCGACACACCATAACCTGTCTCAGCATTACCGACAGTCAGGCTGACTAAGAAATCTGAAAATGAATGAACCCAGGCTGCCGTGGGCCGGCGGCGTGAGCGCCGTGATGTGGGCAGGGCACAAGCAGGGCTGGAGGCTCCGCTCCGGGCACAGCCGGCCAATTCCAGGGCCTGCCGTGCCCAATTCCCATTGCCTGCCTTGCCCAATTCCCGTGGCCAATTCCCGTGGCCTCTGCAGGCAGCCCAGCGGGACTGACCGCGGGGCTGCCCGGCCTGCCAGAGCCCTGAGTGACCCCGGGGGCACAAAGGGAACGGAGCCGA